>JANIJG010007243.1:129774-144595 GCA_024611175.1 Megaceryle torquata
TTGCTGTTCCATGGAGAACTTGTTGTCTACCAGGACTCCTAAGTCCTTCTCCACAGGGCTGCTCTCCAGCAGATCACTTCCCAGTCTGTACTGGTGTACACATATAACCAGAGAAATTTTAACTTTAAACACATGCAATTGTCTGTTGTAACACCTTTAAGTTTTGATTTGCAGACAGTGCTTGAACTCCAGACAATCTGCTTTTTATTTGACACCATGTTTCTTGAGATGATCCCACTGCACTTTGCTGGACTGATAGTAACCTTTTTGCCCTGGTTTTGAGGTTTGTAATGTGTAGTTCAGTGGTTTGCTCCATGTTGCATAATTAGAAACATCAATGGCAGCAGACTTGGTTCCCTGCTCTGACAGTTTAAATCAAAATACTGAGGAAATTGATGGATTTTTCCCATGTCTTGAAAGCTTCATATCAGTACCTAGGAAATTCATAGTTAGCCAAAGGAGCCAAGGGGAGTGGGAGAAATCAGAACAAATGATCCAGTTGTTGCATCTGAGGTTAGAAATCCATGACACTGCACAAACTTTTGCTTTCACCCTAGAACGTGGAAGGAGGATGGAGGCTGTTAGGCAGTTTCTCTGGCCTCAGATCTCTTGTGTAAAATAAAGAAATACTTTTGTCCCCTTCACTGTCAAGAACTGGTAGAGATTAATGCCAACTCTTGAACTTGGGGAAAGGGCAAGTCTTCCCCCATAGTATCAACAGAGAAAGAAAAAGTGTCTCACTTTTGTTCAAGGTAAGTTCACGGATCCTTAGTAAAGCTTCTGAAGTGGACCCCCGTGTTAGCAGAAGCCAATGTGTGTTTCCGTTTTATCTCAGGAAAGATGCAGCAGTGACAAAGCAAGAGGTACAGAAAGCCCATGTTGCTTTCTGCTCTGGGCATTTCATTATGCAGCTGCTCCCTGGTGACTGCTGTAGCCCAGTGGGTAGGGGTTTGCTGTCTCATGCAGCTGCCTGTAATCCTTGCTCCAAAGGGAACAAACATACTCCCCCTGAACTACGAATGTGCTCCCTCGATTGCTTTTTTAAAAAGCCTAAAAGAACATCTTCAAAACTATGAAAAGAATCTAATCATCTATTTGTGCTTAATTCTGTAGGAGCTTTCAAGAGGGATCCAGACACAAGTACTTCAGTGCAAGGGGATGTTCTTGCACTCTTTGCTGTCTGCTGCAGCTTGGCTGATGAAGAAGACAATGTGGGAATGTGTCATTGGAGTTGATGTTGCTCTCTGTCTGGTGAATCAAAGCATATGAAAGCAGATTGAAGATCCTATGTTCCAGCAGCCGTACTTTATGTGCAAGTGGTTAATTGGTGATATTTTTGATTAGGGCTTCTGGATTCTACTTTTACTTTGGCTGGGAGTTCTCCCTCCACCCCCAGGAGAAAGTGGTTCAGGTCAATTGTCTGAGCAGAGCTTTGAGCAGGACTTTAACTGCAGTTTTTAGTGCTGCTCAGCACATGACCTTATCTGTCATTGCTGATACACCCTTCACTTTGTTCAGTTTTTGTGCAAGACTGTAGTCCTAGATTTTTCCAACGTTCAGTGCTCCCTTGTTTGAGAGCAACTTACTTGTCAGTTTTTGAGCCCTTTTGTAGATTCAACGGATCTTTTAGTTTTTTTGAACAACCATTCCTCACCTTTCTGTGCTCCAGAAGGGATATTTGGCTCAGAGGCCATTTGTGAAAGAGCTGTGAAAATGCAGTGTTAAGTGTTCAGGATGGAGAGGCATTAGAAAAATGTAATAAATTAACAGAGAGCAAGATATTAAAAGATGTACTGTATACATGGGTGAGGGGAAAATCAGTTGAAGTCAGAGTTGAGCCTGAAACAAAAATATTTGCTCTAATTCCTTCAAACCTAGATGATTTTTTTTTTTTGTCTTTTGAATTGCGTTCTTAGCAGCTGAAGTGGGTGAAATGGAATGCTCAGCTCCAGACATGTATGAATACTTTGAAACATCACCTGTGAATTCAAGATCTCAGAGCAAGATCAGAATGGTAGGAGTGATGTGTTGCATTTTGAGTTTTTATGCTCATTTACATACCAAAACAGTTTCACTGAATTCATCAGAGATGCTTATACTGTATATTCTTGTGGATAAAATCTGTCCATCTGCATATCCGGATGCATACATTAGTCCGGGACAAAAGTAATGCAGCTACACTGCAATAACTGGTAAGCCAATTCAAGAACTACATAACATCAGAGTTTTTTCTGTTTTCCCCTCTCCCTCACAGCTTCTAAAGGTACAAACGAGAGACTGTCCTGACATTGAATGTAATTAACAAGTGTCTAATGTGCCACTCTTCTCTTGGCTGCTCATGATTATGATACTATGTAAGTGGAGGTATTAGTTGTTTTATAAAATAGGATTTAGAAAGTGATATGGGTTGTTTTTTGGATTACAATTCTACTATGTGCCTGTTTGTGGAGGAACAGGACAGCAGTGTAGTAGAGAACTGCTAATTCAATATGACACTTTTTTTGCAGTGTGGCAGGTTATACCAAACTCTTCTGTAGCACCTGTTCTATGCAGTGGATAAAAATAACATTGGAGCTTACCTTGAATTGATAGTGGTAATAAAGAAATTTGAAGCTAAAGTTATACCCACATCCCTGTCTTACCTTGCAATGGCCAAATACTGCAGGAATCTTGGAATGATGGTTCTTGCAGTACACTGCAAGGTTTTAATGTTGTTTAAAAAAATTGCTTCTTCTAACCTGATCCAGAGGGAGCTCTGGCATTCACATTAAAAGTGAATATGTGAAATGGGCTTAAACCTGAAAATGGGACAAAAAAATCCCTGCCCTTGGAGTGGTTTCTTGGTTCCTGTCCCACATGTGCAGTCTTTTGGGTCTGGGCAACAGGGAAAGGATTTTTGGAGACTAAAATGAGTTAAATGTGTGATACTTGGAAGGGATAGAAAACAAAAATGTAGAAAAAACAAACCAACCAACCAACCAAACTCCCCACCCCATCCTTTTCCCTCTGTTTGAGTGGTCTTTAGTTCAGTTGCAGGTGGAGTAAGAAAATCTGACCCAAATCTTAGGCTGAATGATGGATTTTCTCCACAGTGGATGCACATGTCTGTACATATCTGTCACATCAACTGATCTGCAGAGACATGCTGCATTATCTGCTTCCTGAAGATGGCTTAAAATGTGCTGGCAGAACATTAGCTTCCTCTCACCCTTTAGGCTTAGGAGAGCACAGTGTTCTGAAGAGATACTTGCACGACTCTCACCTAGCTGTCTTTTTTTGTGATACCTAGGGCACATCTGCATGCTTCTGTACTGCATAATACAGACATACCTTGGGGCAGCTGGAGCTCACCTGAGCAATAACAGCTCATGTGTTTCAGTTACTCTTCAAAAATGTTAATTCTTGAACATCTGGTCTGTCCTAATTTCTCTTCCATTCTTCTCCTGGGAAATCTAGGTATGTACATGGCATCTGTCTCTCACCCTCCTTTGTTTAGATGGAGTCAGAGTTATCAGTATTTGCAAATGGCCACTTCATCTGCTGGAAAGTGCCTTGCTACCACCCTCCTTCCCAGTCCATTTCTTTCCTTGATTAGTTTCCTCTTCTTCTGTAACTGGAAAAGGGGTCTGTTGTTCACTGTATTTGGTTAAAAGCTCCTTTCCATGGTGAACTGTTTTGCAACACTTGAAGAACCAGCTCCTGTAATTTGAAACAGGAGCCCTGTAAGTAAACCCTGTTGTCCTTGCTTACTTACCCCTGGTTTACCCTTTCATATAGTGGTTCCTTTCCAATTATTGAACTAAAGACCCAGCAATAAGCAAGAGCCATACCCCCTCTCTGACATGATTATAGAAGCAGTGATCTCTGTATTGACTTCAACATGTCTCAGCTCACTGTTTCCTGCCCCATTCCAGCACAGGAAGTTACAGCCTGCACCACACTCAGCTGAGGCTGCTGCAGCTGCTGCTGCAAAGGGGATTCTCCTCTTGTCCTCAGGAGCAAGGCAGTGTTTAATATTAGAGAACAGCTGTCATGCTTCAAGGCGCTGATGCCTTCAATTGACTGGCAGGCAGTGGGATTGTTGTATTATGGTTGTATTAACTAATCGCTGCTGATAAGTGTTATTAATCGCTGTCTTGGATCTGTAGTATGAAGAAGCTTTAGCTCCCCTATTGTAACTGTTCAAGGTGAAATGCAAGAGCTGCTTAATGATGCATAAGTAGGATAAAAATGGAAGGAAAGGCTTTTTTTTCTCCATCCCTCTGAAAAAGCAGTACCTTGTAGTGCAAGGTCTTCAAACTAGATGTTTGAACTGTACAGGCTTTGAGGGTGGTCTGGTGTCCTCTAGATCTATTTGTTGCAAAAGAAAGTGGTCTTAAATACCATGTATTTACTCAAGATCCCAGTGTGTCCTAGCTGGGCTTAGTTTGCAAGACTGATGTTCAGTGTAGACAGTGGATGTAAAGTGAAAAGAACTAATTCCTCCCCTCCCTGCTGGCTGTGGCCATTTTTCCTTGCGGTACATTGACAACATTTTTTGCTCTTAACTGGTTGTGCACTACGGCTTTTCCCTTTTGCTACCTTGGAAAGCAGTTCTGGAGTCTATGATTTCTCACAGTAGAAAGTCCTTTGATCAGCTTCATCTTCTGTTCCTCGTGCCCTGCTGCCTTTGCTCCTAATCCCCCCAGTCCATGTCTGGTTTCTCAGAGTCTTTCCTTGACCTGCCCCTAGCAGGATTTGATTTGCCAGCCCTTTCTGGGCAACTGCAATTGCTTTTTGTCATTCTTTAAATGATGAACAGGGAAAGCATTGGAGTTCAGCTTCCCATTGCATTTCCAAAATCCCTCTTTGTCAGGACTGGTTACAACTGGTCAGAAGAGAAAAGACATTCATTCGAGAGCAAAAATTTAACCCATTCATTACAACTCAGAGAGTCTGGACAAAAGACAAAAAGAGCCAATGTGTCCTTAACAATCTTCTTAGCATTTCATGTCCTTTACTGAGACTGCCCCTTCCTCTGATCTTGAGAGGAAAGAAACAATGCGGAGAGAGAAGGAGGTTAAACAAGCAGTGAAATAATAAAGAAATTAATGTGTCATGTTGGAGGTGCTTCAAACTCCATAATCTGCTTTGCTGCTGCTCTTCTGGGGCTGTTTGAAGTGGTCTCTTCTGTCAGTTAAGTCAGCAATGCTGTTGGATTTATTGAGAACTTTGCCAATTAATTGCTGTCAGACCTGAGAAGGGCCTCACTGTTGTCCATCAGAGTTTTAATTAATCAAAGCAGCAGATGGGTACTATCAGCCTCAAATGCTGATGTAATTAACTCATTCATTATCTTGCTCTCTTGTTCTGTGATGGTTTATAAAGGACATCTTTAATCTAGCTGCCATCATGCTGTCCCCATAGCAGGAGTTAAATGATTTTCATTAACCTTTATGATAATTACCCTAAATCCAGGATACCATTAGGGAAAATGCTAATTTTTGCCAATAAATATGTAGGCCCTCCTTGGCTTCAGCCAGGTGAGTAGAGCTTGACTTGCAAAGATGAGCAGCAGTATTGAGATTAAAGTTACTTTTGAAGGTCTCTGGAATTTCTTTGTGACTCACCCAGTGCCTCCAGAAACGTCCTGTCTGGGACTCTTTTGTCTCCTGGGTCTTTGCACTGTGTCAAGACAGAAATGTGATCAACTGTCACAAGTTTTACAGACCAAAACAGCCTTTCTACCTTAAGGGAAATGAAAAGAACACACCTTCTTAAGCTCTCAAAACTGGACGTGCAAATTGGTGCAGGAGGGTTTTGCTTGCAGCTGATCAAATCAAGTCCTTCCTGGGGAATAGTGCTGCTTTGGTGGGTGCAGTTTCTTGGGTCTTTGTGAATATGACCTAACAAAGTGGTTTGAGACATGTCTTCCATCATGAGTGGATGCCTAGGAATCTCCTTAGGAGTTAACTTCTAAGCACTGGATTTGTCTTGGTAAGTTATTAGCATAGCTTTTAACATGCTTTTGGCCCAGGCTGTTTCCATGAGTGTACCCAGCATGGTTCAGGAGTTAACACAGGCCAGGCAATAGACAGTTTGGATGTGGCCACACTTTGGCCTTTTTCACCTGAAGAATAAGAGTTTGGACTTGGCTGATTCTGTACCAACTGGCATCAGCACCAGAGAAAGGTCCTGAGCACATTGAGTGTGCTAGGGTAGGTGTTGCCATAGATACTCATATCATGCATGAAATGAGGAGTTTGAAGTAGAACCAAAAGCAAAAGAACAAAGAACTTAAATCCTATGTCTCTGAAATATACCTCCTCCTAAATCTTGACATGGTGCCTTATGATTGCCTTATGACAACAGTTGCTTCAGGAAAGTTGGAGTGACCTGTACAACTGTTCATATCCAAATGGCTCATTGCAACCTAATATGAGAGCTGGCAAGGTGCCTTTGCTTCCAAATGATGTTTCCAGGATTGTCTGAAAGGAATGTGAGAGCAAGAGCTTTGGCCTTCTGAGGAAATCTTTTGTCCTGGATCTTCTTCCTGAGAAGAAAGGGAAGAAGAGTCCCAGTCTTATCTCACCTGTAGCCCCTTTATATGAGGATGGGGGCAACCCCTCCATGGCACTGTCCATCCAAGCTGTGAAGCCAGTGCTTCTCCCCAGCACTAAGGCCATCCTAAATAATGAGATTATTCACCTCTAGTGTGGTGTCAAGAAGGCAAAGTAATTTACATTTCTGACTGCTGCTTGAAAACTCTACTGCTGCCTGCATAGTTGCTTTCAAAACATTTTGTAGGAACAGAAAATCCATTAAAATGTAGACCAAAATCCTCAACCAAACCAGTATTGTGGCTGTATTAATCAAAAGGTTTGGAAAAAGAATGGCTTGGCTTTTCTTAATTAAGATTGTCTTTCCCTGGCAGATTAGTGACTCAGAATTCATTGCAAATCTCTGGCTCCATGGATGTTATTGATCCCGTCAAGCTGCTGCTTTGTGCTCGCAGGAATCTGTCTGTCTGTGATCCTCCTTCTGTGGGAATTTGAGGAGGGAGGGAAGGAGGGAGTTGTCTGCCAGTTATTAATAGAATTTGGAACATTTTTTTTTCCCCTAGCTGATTAATGCTAGACAGTTGCATAATCTTGTGCATCTTGTAACAGTGGCAAATACCACCATGACCACAAGCCCAAAGAAAACTGTGGAAGGAATGTGGAGATAGATGCCAAAAGCAACAGTGTATTTTTTTCTTGAGAGGTAAAGTGATGAGATTTTTTTATACATGTTCAGAAACAGTGTGCTTAGAAATTTACGGTGACTGTTTCAAATGCCTCCTGGGCTGCTGTTGTAGTGTAACGTGATAGATTCAAATCAAGCCCAGGACAAGAAACAGGACTGCTGGTTCCCTTTGATGATGTCCATATGAAGTATAAGAAGTATAAGGGTGATCTCATTGTAGCTACTAGTGCTTGTGAGCTCAGGCCCAGTAGCCCACTTGCTGATGAGGATGGAGTGATGATGGGAAGCCAGTGATATCTGCCTCTGCTTTGCAGAATAGAAACTTTTAGCTCTCCAAAAGTGGAGATTGAGACCAACTGCAAGAAAAGTGATAGGATTTGACTGGCACCACTGTTTGGGTAGCTGAGAAAGGCAGCCCAAGGAATGTCTCCTGGTTGTGGAGCTGTTCCTGTGAAGTATCAATTGCTTGTTGTATAAGGTCATGAGTGTTTCCCTGTCATAGATCTGTTACTTTGGAAATGGGCACTAACAGCTTTGGCTTGTTAAGCCCCTGACCTCCTTCAACCTTGCAAATAGTATTTTAAAGCCTCAACACACCCCTGTATGCTGCTGCTTGTTTGCTTTGACTGTCAGGCAAATGCCTTAGTTAAACATTTTGAGGGATGATTTCTAATCCAGGGGCTGTCCTTTTTGTTTCCATCAGGACTGCTTGTTGACTATGGTAACTGTACTTACTGCATCCTGCCTGGTACTCAGGCTCTCTCTACCTTCTCTTTTCTATTTTCTCAGGATTTTTTTTTCCTGCCTACTGCAGTAGGCAGGAAAACAAACAATTCCCTAAAGCTCTGAAAGATGCTTCTGATAAAAGATGTGCTGTAATGATGAGAGCTCTCTGCAATATCACAAGTCACAAATAGTGACACTCATAGGACCAGCTGCCTTGATGATTAGAGAACAGATTCATTCACGGTCTTGCAGAGTTTTGTTTTTTTTTTTTACTTTTAGGAAAAGTTGATCAGTATCCTTTTGGGATTCCTCTTTAAAAAATCCCCTGCACTGAATGCTCTGAATTGTTTTATCCTTTTTGCAAACTCAGAACAAAATTTGAGAATAGGAGACAGGTTGCAAGCAACAGATGGAACGATCTGTGGACCATAAGCACAATTAACTGTAGGGCTAAGATGTTTAGTGGATGGAGTCTCATCCTGACTGGATGTTAAGAGAACTTCACAAATCCCATAGGTTCCTTCTTCCTTCTTCAGTAAGATGAGAGAAGAAACTAATGACTCTGGGACCACATCTTGTATTCAGCCTGGGGAGCCTAACTTACCTCCTCTAATTAATAAAGTCAGCAGGAAGATAACTGATTTGACTGCTGGCTACCCAATAGATGCAAAAATGGGGTAGGTGTTTTTTTCCTAACTTTAGAGATGGGCGTCAATTTAAAATTGAGACACTGGAGGCCAGTCAAGCATCTCAAATCAAACTAGACAACTGTGTAGGCAGCTTGGTGCTGAATACAATTGGGATGAATAATTGCTAGGAGGTACCTATTTTTCGCTGATGATTACTAAGACAGCTTAGAATCTGACAAGTGGCCTTTAGATGTATAAAGATGGGTGAGCTGTTAACTGTAGATACCTACGTTAAATGCATAAAAAGGCAAGTTGAAATATATGGCCTTAAGCATTGCGCAACTCACGGAGGTGGTTACTGGAGATCGAGGGCAGATGTAGCTTCCAGGAGTCACTTCACATGCCAGAGCTGGCATCTTTCACCACCATAAAACCTTATCTCTATGGAAAGGACAAACACATGGATTGTATGTGAAAGTCAGAATCTTGTGAAATGATGTAGCCTCCCTTTATTCTGCTTATAGCCTTGAAAATGATCCATTATGCTCTTACTTGAGGCTGCTCCAAAGTTCAGTAAGGCTTTAGTGACACAATTTATTTCCCAGCATTCACAAACTAGAAAAGGCTGTGGGCATTTATAAAAGTATATAAAAGAAGTGGTAGTTTATGGATGTCTGTTGTTATTTAGTGCATTAAATAACTAGGGCACTGTTTACATTAAGTAATCAGTGCTTGTTGCTCCCAGCTAAATTCAAAATGAGAGGGAGGGGAATACTTTTTCTTCATAAGATGTTCAGCTCTGATTGTGTCTTGCCCAGATGCATGGGGCTATGGTTGGCTATTTTGGGGTATGTTAGGCCTTGTTTACAAATATATGAGTAACTCATCTTGGTAAGGAATGTGTTTTAGCTCCCATAACTGCCTGTGGACAGGCTCTTTTCACCTGCAGATGCAATGTAGCTAACTACATTTCCACTTTGGCTGGTGCCAGTTTATCAAGCAGTAAGACCATGCATGTCAGGAGTCATCACAGCATGGCTGGTGCACATTTCTGGGCTTCCCTTACACTGACTTTGTATGTGTCCATAGCATTTTAAGAGCCAGCTCACACAGGCATATATTTACACTTGTAAACATGGCTGGATAGAAGTGTGCAGATTCATGCAAATTTTGTTCCAGAGATGATGCTTTAAGATTAATGGCTATTAATTCACTGGGAGATGAGGAGTTTTTGGTGTTGGATGGTAAAACCAGTGACTTTTGCAAATCCTGCAGTAAGACTGACTTAGTTGGGCTCACAGAGATGGTTCACCCACTACTCTCCTGTGCTTTTGCTTCTGGATTGTAAAACCAGAAGATGTTAGTAATGAGGAGCTGGAAGCACGAAATGCCCCAAGGGCACAGTCTTGATTGTATGTGCCCACTCAAGCCCGAGGAAAAATCCTGCTGAAAAATCCTCAGTCAGGTTTATGTCAGGCCCTTAGGTGATGTTGTTCAAAGTTAATAAACTAGTTGTCTGATAGATGTATATTACACGGGGAATTTTATCACTGCAGAGAGTTGTTAGCCATCTTCTTCAGTGATTGGAATCCTCTGGCCATTGAGCAGACAGCAGTTGTATTCCTTCTGGAAGTGGCCAGCAATTTCTGGATAGGAGACACTTGTTTGCTCTTTGACATTCTCAGACTAGATTATTTTCTCTTTAAGATTCAGGTAAATATATTCCCCATGCAGATAGACCTACATCTATTGTAGGTTAGGTTTTGAAATCTTCATTAATTTCTAAATCAAAATAGTTTCACATCCCAGTTAAAACTTCTTCCTACCATCACCTTGCCTGAAATGCTTTTTACTTTCAAACCTCTGATTTTTGCACTTCTGCTGTGAATTTTGCAGCTTGAGCTCAGATCCCAATGTTTTGGCAACACTCCTTTCTATATTTGAGGGAATCCAGGCTGCAATATTACTCAAACCTCCTTGTTTTACAGACAACCTTCCATCTCTACAGAGCAATGCGGTGTATCAGCATCCTCGTTCTCCTGAAATCCACTGAGCTGGCAAAGACCACTGTGTGTTACAGCTGCTACAGTTCAGCAGAGCCCTGGCTGGCTGGTGTAGGAAATTAATTTTGGTATGAACAGGTGCAAGAACACTTGATGGCTTTTAGCAATGTATCCGTGTGCATAAAATCAAACAAGCCCTGGTAGGCTGCCTTGAATTGGGAATAATACATTCTGGTAAGAATAATTGAGTTACAGGTAAGATGATGTGTGCAGTAATTTGTGTTTGCCTAGCCTGGGTGATGCAGCTTTTTTGTTAATTGGAGGTTATGATTTAACAAGAGGGTTGTTTGTCAGGCTGCAGTATGTGAAAGACCTGGTTTTGGTCCTGGGCTCATAGGAAGGCTGGTTGGAGAGGACTCTGTGATCTGCTAGTGTTTCGTGGCTCCTTCCTCCTTTCCCTGAGGATCCTCTAGGGCCTGTCTTGGTCTCTTTTCTACAACCCACCAGTATTATTGCTGCAGTAATCAATAGCTGCCACCAGCCTCTTCACACCACATCTCCCTTCTCTCTGCCAGTCCTATCCCTGCTCCCTGTCTTCTGCCCCCAACCCCTGCTCCCACGGTCATATGCCTTCCCCTTGCATTTTGTCCTCCATTTCTTATTAGCACAACTGTTTCTTTTCACACAGCATCGCGTTCTACACATTTCCTGTGCTCCATTTGCTCCCTTCTCCCTTCCTGTCTCTCTGTGCATTTTGATAGACTTATTTGAATGGCCCTATATGAAAAGTAAAAAAGAGAGAGAGAGGGATAAGAAAAGGCCTTATCTGGTTTCCAGGGGAAGGATGAGGAACAGTGTCTGCCTGTCTCTTCAGGGCAGGATCCTCACGTATGCAAGCATTGGAAAGTTCTGTCACCCTTCAGCAGAAGGAGAGTTTTCAGAGCTTCTTGTGACCATCTTTTGTGAATGCTGTGTTTGGCTGGTGAAACACTGCCCCTGCTTTCCTCCTGAGACAGAAGACTGGTTGCACTGGGCTTCTAGGCATATCACTTTGAAAAGTGATGCTCTAGACATTCAGTCAGAAACAGGGGGCAGCCTCAAAAGTTGTCCTAGGGTACAGCTTGTGGTCACGTGCCTAGTCCTCAGAACAGGAGCTGTGGATCTAGGTCTTTACCAACCCCTTCCTACCATGGCACTGCTGATTGCTTCCATCGTCCTCGCTTTCTCTGTGCATGCTTGCTCTGAGTATTCCCTGCGTCTTGAAGTTCACAGAACAATTTGGAGAAGATAAGACCTGGAGTGAGGGCTGACTCCAGTACTGCTCAGATGAGAGATATTCACTGTCAAGAGCAGCTCTGTATTGTCCCTGGGAAGGACTCAGTATACCAGAGTGGGTACTCTGAAAATAGCAGCATTTTTCAGTGCTTGCCTGTACTTACCATGGTTGCCTCAAGTTTCTTTCTTGCACACAGGGAGGGCACTACACATGAACCTTATCATGATGTTTGGTAAATGACTTTTGCTGTTTAATGCCATAAACAAATGATAAGTCAAAGTGTTGACACAGTGTTCTATCTATGCTAAGCCATGGCATTTTGTTCAAATCCCTTATGTGAAATCTTGACCTCTGATGGGTAGGCAGAAGACGAAAGCTTACTGTATAGCCCTATGAGAGCTCTGACCAAAAAGAAAGATTTTTTTATTGACTAGGTATGGCAGTAAACAAACAAGAAAAGAAGTAAATTTTACAGTGTGTGTTAAAGGTTAACAGAGGAGAGGAAAAGATTAACAAGAGTCATTCATTTGTGGGGTTTTTTTTATTATGTATATTTTCATTAGAAAACAACCTTGAACACCCAGGAATAGTTTTCTAATAAACGTAAGCTCATGAAGAGCACTTGGAAGTTTCCATTCTGGGTTCAGGAGAATGACAGGACAGTAACACAGTCGACATGGTCATTCCTCTCAGTCAACCCCTCCCTTGTGGCTGATTGTATCTCACATTGCAGCCTTCTCTTCTCCGTGCTTCTTGCCCTGAAGAAAACTAGCCTCCCCCTCCCAACCCCACAGACATGACTGTAGAAGTCTCAAAGAGAGTATTTCTGCATGGACACATCATTGACTTATCCCTCAGTGAACGTAGTGATTTCTTCCAAGCCCAGTTCAGGAGCCTACCAACAGACCTTGGAGATTCATGCAGAGACACTGCTTTCTCTCCTGGGCAGACTCTGTAGTGTGAAGGATCAGACCATGGTCCTTGGGAGTGATTTCAAAGGGGACTCACATGAGGAGATGCAGTATTAACCTATTGGGAACTCTGCCCACTGGGGGTGAAGATCCAGGGAAGTGTTCTTGCCAGCCCCACTAGCTACTTCCCTTCTTACTCTCAGCCTCTCTGGGATGAAAGTCCTGAAGGGGTTGATGCATAGCTATGGGCTGGTTGTGCTTCTGGAATGAGGAAGATTTCCTCCCCCAGCTTGGCCTGCATTGCCTACAGAGGATTTGTTTATAACAGAGCTGATGTATACGAGCTAAAACCATGAGGGACAAGGTCATTTTGCTTTGCTACCATATAAATCTGAAAAAGATTCTTGCTCCCCTGTCATCAGGGCAGACCTCACCCAGTTTTACCACCATCTAAAACACAAGTGCTTTGTGCTCACTGTGTTTTTGGCTCAGGTACATCAACCATTCTAGATACCCTGAGGCTAAGAAACAAGAGATTCCCCATGCCATTATCCCACAGCTCAATAGCAGTGAAGGAGATGCTTGAAAGCATTTGCTCTTCTGTATCAAGAAAATAAACTCCATGAAAAAGGGTTCTGCTGGCCACACCAGTCTAGAGGGATGGGAGGAAGGTTTGTGTGCCTGTTAGCAAGGAGTAGAAGGGTTGTCCACCATCCCATCTCCGAGATGCTTTACCATTTAGTAACAATGAATCACCCCTTTCCAAAGGAAAACGAAGGTTATGGAGTAATGAGTGAAAGGGGAGGGGGAATATAATCTCGTAAGAACATAGGTGCTGAGATTAGAGAACATAATTTTTTGTCTCTCTAGCTGGGAAAGAAGATCAGGTGGGTATGGTAGAGGTCTGTGTATCCTTCTAGGAAAAAGTACTAAAATTAACCTCTGTAATGTGCAGTGGAAAAACTCCCAGAGGAATGTGGCAGGATGGATTTTAAGGGAAAGCTGTCTTGTAATGAAGAGCAAAGAGCAGAGTAGCTCTGTCACCAGCTTGAGCTGTGAAAGGATAAGTCACCTCTGGGGGCACACTGGGCAGGTGCAGTTCTTGTGATTATTGATATAAAAAATTATATAAACTGATAGATGCTCACACTGCCCAACAGTGGTTTGCTAACAACCTACTAACAACAGGTTGTCATCCTGACATAGAGGAGTGTAACTGGAGGCAAAACACCTCTGCTTGATGCTGGCTATCCCATCCAGTGGGAAGCTGTGGTCCCCTGTAAAAGGCTATGCCCCAGGAAGGCTTCTTGAATATAACCAGACTCAATTACTCAGACTTTCTTTGAGCAACTGAATGGTGATGTCCTAATTCTGTTTGGTAAAGCGCATCTTGATACTTAACATAATGTATAAAGGACCACCTTCCCTTAGTACTTCTTCTCTATTCTTTAAGTCCTGAATATCAGAATCCTTTTAACATTTTCTTTCTTTTCCTAAAATGCTTGGGAAAAAAAACAAAAACAAAAACAAACAGTTTTAAAAATTGGAAGTAAACAAACTAGAAAAAATACTGTCAGTGTAGCTTGGGAAATAATTTCTATGCAAGTCCTTGTCCCTGTTCAGAAATCCATCTCTTCTCAAACAGTTGTGATGGCAGGTGTTTGTGCTTTTGCATCGTTGTGCTTGTTTGAATATGGCTCAGATAAGTTTGAGGGGTCTTCAGTCTTCAGTCTGTTTCCCGCTGCTGGAGCTGAGCATCTGTTTTCCACATACTTCTGCATTAATTAAATGCTATATAATAATGAGCATGAAAGAGAGACAGGCCAGAGGTCACATAAAAGCATTTCCCTCTTCTGTCTTCACTTTGCCTGCAGTCAAATCCTGTGTTGTACTTTCTACACAGCAACTCTCTAGCTCCTGTCAACACTTATTCAATAAAGTATTTTGCCAGGTCTTCTCCTCTCCTCTTCTCTTCTCCTTTCCTTTTTCCTTTCCTTTCCTTTCCTTTCCTTTCCTTTCCTTTCCTTTCCTTTCCTTTCCTTTCCTTTCCTT
>JANIJG010007243.1:144695-220670 GCA_024611175.1 Megaceryle torquata
CCTCTCCTCTCCTCTCCTCTCCTCTCCTCTCTCCTTCTTCCTGTTATTTTTTCTTCATTTTCTTTTCATATTTTTCCTTTTCCTTCCTTTCTCTTTTCTATGTTTTCAGGATAACATTAAAAAAATGTATGTGTATATGTGTACCTATATTTTATCTCCCAATTCCAGTTCTGGAAGAGAAAACATTATTTTTTCATCAAAGGAGAAATTCACCCACTGACCTGGAGGTAATTTGAATAATGAACTAAGATAGTTTTTGATGTTTGTGTAAACAGCACAGAAGTGACAGATTCTGTTCTCCTTGTATCCAGCATGATAGATGCAAGATCAAAGACCGCCTTCAGTAACTGCAGCATGTCTGACTTCCATTATTGAGGGGAATATTCCTAGAGCCGTCAGCTCATTGATGTTGTATGGAAACCAATTGATGGTTTTGCTATATCCCCTTCAACATCGAAGAAAAAGTAAAGGTCAATGCAATAAGCTCCTACACTTGTTTCTCCTCTCAGGATTCAAGTATGTCATTGTCTATCAATGAAATGAATTTGCCTGTCTGGATACATGAAGGCTGTAGAAGACTCTAAAAACTAGTCTGCGAGGAATCCTGTGTCTGTATGCTCAGCTCAGGGCTGGAGACTAGGGACAGCAGGAGAGATGAGGCATCTGTTGGCTCATGAACAAGAAGGAGCAGTCACAACTGAGGTGATAGTGGAGGGGAGCTTAGGATACTCAGCCCATAGTCACTAAGGCAACTGCACTACTGCCTACTTCTCTCCAAGTGACTGGCTGACGTATAATAGTGAGAGGAAGGAATACATCTCTGGCCATCCGTTCTCACAAGGAGATGTGTAGGAGTCCTGGTGGATGAACCACAGGTTGGAAGTCCTAATGGTGCAGCCTCCTCCTGCACTGAAGAGTAGCAGTACTTTGCTTAGTCAAAATATTTTTTTTCCTCTTGAGGAAAACAAAGAGAAGATGCTTGAAGAACTGACCAACTCATGTGGGTAGCAGATGGTCTTCAGAACTAGGAAGTCTTCGGAATCATCCTCCATTTACAGACACTGGCTCTGATGTTTTACTGCTGCCAGATACAAGAGCTTTGAAAAGGGTCAGGGACCTGTCAGACATGAGTAGTATTTTCCTGTCTTCCCAAGTGAAAACAAAGAGGACAACTAATGCCTCTCTTGACTCCAATCTGTGCTGCTGACTTGCTCTTTCCTTGGGTTGCACATAATGATAAGACATGGACCTCTCCAGGACCTTGCTTGGGAAACCACAACAGGGAACAACACAACCTCATTTACTTGAAAAACAGTCCATCACTGCTGACATTTGAAATTGGAAACCAAGTGTTAGATGGGTATATGGATTTTGCTAGCATTATGGTTTTTCTGTGGCAACTAATTGGCAACTAATTAACAGCAGGCACTAAGACTGGAAAAGTGAATATACATCAAAGAGTACTAACTGATGGTTACAGAGTCTGACTATTGCTACAGACTCTTTTAACTGTCCCTGTGTTCTCTGATGACCGTTGGGTTAGTGCATGTGTTTGAGCTGTTGCAGGCACAGAGGAAGAGGTGTATACTTGGCGGTGGGTATTTACCAAGAGACTGGGTGGCAAGAATGGAAGAGTTGTGGAAGCTGGAGGCCAGCACAGATGTTTCAGCAGGCAAGAATAGCATTGGCAACTGACACAGAGCAAAACACTTCTGAAGAGCATCACCAGAAGAGCATCACCAGAAAGACCTGTCAAAACTGACGGAAAATCAGGACTAGCAGAAATCACAAGAATGAGCAGGACCACACACACACACACACACAATTTCTGATGATAGCTGAACACAGCCCTCCACACTGACCACACCCAAAGAGTGTTGGAGGACCACAAAGCCCAAGAACTGAGGGGTCTCTACAATGATAGGACCTGGAATTTTCTCCACTGGGAGAAACAGCTGCCAATCTCTGCAAGCTTTGTTTGTCAGTGGAAGATGATCTGACTGCTTTGTAACAAAATACAGAGAATGTCTCTTCAGGAACCCAGCAGACAAGACTAAAGGAAAGATGTGGGGAAGAAGAGATGCTTTCTGTAGCATAGGTCTGCCCCATCTTTTCGGTCTGCTAGAATCCCCCAATACACAACATATTTTGCATGTCTTGGGAGTGTAGTCTCCTTTTGCACCTTTTAAAGTCCTGCATAGTAGCACAAAGGGGATGGCACAAGGGATATGAGAACTGTGCTATGGAAGCAAGAGACCTTCATCAATATTTGTGCCATCAATACTTTGGGGAGGAAAGAAAAAGAGAATTCAAACCCCCAAGCCCTAACACTAAATTTGCACTTGTTCTCTCAGGCTGGAAACCTAGAAGTTCATAAACTCAGAATTACCTTGTTCTGGAGTAAACTGTTCTGAAAACAGCTTCCAATGGCTTCCCCGAGTTTGCTTTGCTGGTGGCAGCCCTTCAGCTCCATGCTGGCACAAGTACGAAGCTCTTTGAACAAGTTTTAGCCTTCCTTTAACCCCTCTGCCCGTCAAGCCAGCTAATGACATGCTTCATATTGCACAGAACACATACAATTGACAAGTTCATAGTGTTGTTTAAATATTAAACAGTCTAGACAGGCTTTTGAGTCTTAGGCCACTATGAAAAGGCTCAGACCATACCCATCTCTGAAACTGGGCTGCGGGATCATTTGCACAGTAAGACAGACAGTAAGACTTGTATACATTGCCATGCAACAGAAGAGACCCCGAATTGCCAGCCCTAAGTGGAAAGTTTATTTCTAAGCACAATAGATGTAAAAACCGAACCAACAAACCCCACAGATATAGAAAACATTGTAGCAAATCCCTGGTCAAGTAGGACTTCATGTCTGTCACTACCCTGCACCTCACAGCCGCTTAAAATGTCATGCAATGGAGGAGAGGGCACTCAGACGACACCCTCCGCTTCAGATCAAGGAGAATCTCCAAGCAGGAGAGGGTCGATGGGACTCCCACTGAGTGATTCAGACTGTAACCAGCAAAAGGGCAGCGCTGCTCACCCTCACCATGCGCTTTGTGACTACCGGTGGTAGACTTGGCACTTCAACAGGCTTTACCAACGTGGATTCTCACAACACCCCTGTGAGGTAGGTACGTATTGTTATTCCCCCTGTGCATGGAGGGGGGACTGAGCCAAACAGCCCAAGGCTACAGAGTTGGTGGCAGAGCTGGAGTGAGAGTATGCAGAGTCCTGTGTGCTCAGGGTACTAGATCACACCACTCTTTTCATGGCAAGTTGTGCTTCTGACCTCATAAACTTTTAGCCATTAGCCAAATTAAAGGAATTTGACTTCTCCATATTAAATGAGCAGAGAGCAGGGAGGGAAAAAACATCATGTCTGACAGCTGTCCCATCATCTGTGTATGCTTCCCCCTTCCCCAAACAACCATAATTACTCATCTCTCGGAATGAGGAAAGCTTCCAGGACAGGCATGGGGGTGAGAGGCTGCTGGATTTGCTTGTTTTGGCAAGTTTCTCTCTACTGTGAATCGGAAGTGGTTCTTCCAGAGAGCCTTCGTTGCAACACCTTCATTCTGGGGTAGCTGCTTTTAGGCATGATCAGAATTGCCCATTCCCTCTCCCTCCTCACACCAACAACCTTCCCTCCTCTCTGCCAAAAGCACTCTTTGGTAGATAGTAAGATTGGTCAGATAAAGGTAGAGTGGCCTCAGAAAGCATGCTGTTTCACGTGGGTCCTCAGTAAATGAGCTTTCTTGGCCAGTGTTTCACCTCTCACATTCTCTGCCAAAGGAGTACCTGTTCTGTTGCATTCTGATATTTAAAGGGACACTGTCAAGTATTAGAGGTGGAAAACACAACCTGCCTTAAGATGCTAAACTCCATCTTTAACATTGCAGAATGGCTGGTGTGTTCAAACCTGAAGGATGAAGTTTGACACCTTCCTTCTGTGGTCCAGAAACACCTGACCCATGATGGCCAAAGGAGCTGGTGGCTCACATTTGCCATGGCTCCAGTAGAAGCTGCAAGAGGTGCTGGTACGATGACAGAGGGCAGTTGGAAAAAGCCATTGTGCAATGTTGCTCAGCACTGCTACTAAATGGATGCAGTTTGGCTGAAATCCTTATCTTAATTTGGGGGGAGGAGCTGGGTTCAGGCTTGATCAGTGTGAGTTCATCATTCTGGGATGGCTGATCCATTGCTCCTCAGTTAGCTAAAATCCGTATTTTTAGGGTTGCTGCTCTTACACTTCCTTTGTGGCAGTTGTACTGGTAAAACAGCTCAACCCCGCAGAGCTGGGACATACCCTCCATAGAGCAAGGACAGTCAGCAGGAAATCAGTAACATGGCTTTCCTCCTGTTGCAGAAGAAAAGTGAGGAGCAGAAGGGTGGAGACGGTGAAAGGAATAGAGTAAGTGGAGAGAACAATACGTGCCCAAATGGAAAAGGACAAAATTGGTAGGGAAAGAAATTTTATTTTCAAGCTTGTAAGAGAATATTACAAACAATGGAGAGTAAAAAAAGCCCAAACCCTAAAAACTATTTAAAAAGTACTTGACAGTGTCCCTTTAATATCCACAAATGATTCAGCCATTGTGCATTGAACGAGAATGTTCCTGAAGAGCAACCGGTACCTTTGAGGATATATCCCAGAGAAGGAGACGTATAAGAAGTGTTACATATTCGATCAGCAACTGTGCTCCCTCTTCAGACTAACTCTCTCTTGAATGGTTGAATGGAATAGACTCTGTAATAAACTAACAGACTGGATGTGAAAGGCTCAGCCTACAAGACTGAGTGAGACTGTTGCAAATTGAGCAGCAGGGATACAGACACCTTAAAAAAAAAAGAGGTACATCTCTAATGCATGAGTATCTGAATCAGCAAGGAAGCAGAAACCCACTGAGATGGGTCAGCTTCTTGTGATCAGAGTAAAATGGAAGGAAATTAACCTGGAATGTCTGCATGGAAAATGACGTGTGTGAGTGGCAAGATTTGGATGCTGGATTTGGGGTTATGAAGGCATAAATCACACCAGTACTTGTGCTTGAAACACCTGTGGGGCATTTGTACAAAATTTACCCAAAATGCCTATATGTCAAATAAAGGTCATGGAGAGCCCTCCCCCCTCCCAACTCCACCCTCACAACCCCCTTGTCAGGAACATTATGAAAAAACCCAGGATTTTTGGTGACATTTGGGTATGCCTGGGTTTTGTTGGATTTTCTTGGTGGGATGATTCAATCTCTCTTTTTGTAAATCAATACTGAGAAATCCCCAGCCATTTCACTTCAGGTATCCTATGGTAAATCGAACAAGGCTCCAGAGCGACTCATGAAACAAAATAACTCATAGCCCTGGTTAATCACAGTCTGGAAAATAAAAATGCTCCAAATATTTCGTTCCATTCCTTGTTTTTATAAATCTCACACTATGTGTGTGTGTTTATGTGTGCGTGCGTGTGTGTACAGGGGTGTGTACAGAGCGTTACCTGTTCCAGGTAATAGGATTTGTAAGACATGCTAAACCGTCTGTTCCTCTGCTTCCCCAGAACTCTGCCTACTCAGTTTGTAGTCTGTATTGCACTTGTTTTGTTGTTTGTTTTGTTTTTGTGATTTGTGTTTTTTTTTTTTTTTCTTCTTTTTTTTTTTTTTTTTTTTAACTGGCTGGAAAACATTAACCTCCTTAGCATGAGTGTGCAGCTCTCCCTCCACCTGCTTTATTCCTCAGCTGGCCAGGTGCAGCCTCTTGTATCTTGTGCAGTTACCAAAAAAGAAAAGGAGAAAAGTAAAGGAAAAAAAAAAAGAAAGAAAAAAGGAAAAGGAAAGAGAAAGAAAAAGGCACACCATGCTCCTCTGCTTTATGAGTTCTTTGTCTCCTCCGCTTCGTGTTAAGGCCTCCTGAATTCCTCGGCTCAGACCGTCGTGACCCTCATGACGAGCTCTCTGTTACTACTAGACTGACTCCTCTGTTCGTGAGGCCTCAGGTGGCTGAGTATATGCAGGATGGTGTAAGCACAGTGGTGGTCAGAGAGGGTGCCTGTGGCATGGCCGGCAGCCCGTGCCCCGCTGTCGGCTGAAGCGGAGTTAGTGGCTGTACCACCAGTGGAGGACGAGTGGGTGGTTTGGGAGGAGGGGCGCTGATTTGTCCTGGTCCCTGTTTTTTGTTCCTCCATGTCCTTTGTTTTGTCATAGTTCAGCACTTTCCACTGCTGATTGACCGCCTGCCACCGTTTAAAAATCCGATAAACCGAGGGCCCTTCATGTATTATTAGACCTGGAGGGAAGGGGGAAAGAAATAAACATAAAACAGAAAGAAAACTTTAGAAAGAACCATAACCCTACCCCCAGATAGCTGGTTAGCTCAGCTCTTCCTCAGCCAGTGTTTATTCAATGATAAATCATGTATTTTAATTACCGACTGTCAGAGCACTGGTGCTCCTGCTCTGCTGGATCCTTTTCCCCCTGAATTAAAAGGATTACAGCTTTATCTCAGCAATCAATAAACAGATTGTAAATGCAGCAGAGTGAGTTATGCTCTTACAGTAAAACAGTATCTGTTTACCAATAAACGCCCAAGGTTTATCTATCACTGGACTGGTTTTGCGTGCTGCATAGGCATGATTCACCCAGCTAACAGCGTGTGTTTGGAGGGGGTGTAACTGGATCTGACGTGCCGGTGACGTCTGCCGCACCAGCGTCATGTGTGTGCACAGCCCGAGTCTCTCCCCACAAGCACACAGCAGCAGAACAGTCACGTACATGGAGGCCAGAGCAGCAACTGAGAAAAAAACCCCAAGTGTCTGTCTATACCTGCAGAATATGTGCTTTAGTGTACATTGTTGCTTCCTTCTAAGGGGGGAAACAACACGCTTGAAAGAAAGGTTACATGAGCTTATACTGTGAGTGAGCTGATATGTCCTGCTACCCATCTGCATATACCAGAGCTGATGTCCAGGGACTGGTGTTGGGCTGTACAACACCTGATTTCTAATGGTCTCCGCACCTGAAAGAGACCGAGGAGCTCAGGCAGTTAGCTCACCTCAGGCAGTCTATGTCATCATTCCCTTCTCTGCAAGAAATGTGAATGATTAAGTAATGTTAGAAGTTGTTTAGATCATGACAGTACTTAAGTTTAAGTTCTGTTATTATTTAAGCTGCCAGGCTCTGGCTAGACCCTTTGAAAGCACTAGGTCCAGCAGTGACTGAAACACTGTGCTGTTCTCCACTGAGGCTGGGGGAAGCTGCAACATCTCATGTAGACTGGCTTAGCTGGCACTCTAACATAATTAACAAGCTTTGCTAGAGAGTGGGATTTAAGTAGAATGAGAAGGGTCTGAGTTTCCTTGTTTTGCAGCAGTCTGTTAGGAAAGTGCCTTTGTGTCTTACATAGCCAGAAGCCAGACCAACAGGTAGGACTGGGTGGGTTAGCACATGGATGGCTTTATTGCTGTTAATAATGAAGGCTTCCCCATTCTTGGTCAGGATCAGAAACACTGCTAGGAAGAGCAGCTCTCTTGCCTGCCTATTGCAATCATATAAATAAAAGAGCAAAGAACAAAAGACACACAAGAAACAAAAAGCAACATTATGCCTAAATGAGGTGGTTACCTCGACCAGCAATGTATGGAGACATAATTGTTGCCACAGAATAAAGTGGTTTATGGGTATCCCTGGAGTAAAGTTGTGCTATATCAAAATATCTGAAGGACTTCCTACCCTTAGGGCTGATCTCCCCATTATTCACTGAGAGGATGCAGCCACCTGGTTTCTTAGGCTCTGCAACTGATTTTACAGAGTTTAATCCCTAGCTTCAGTACAGATTGAGTTTCTAGCCTCTCAAGTTTTAAGCATAACTAGAAGCCCTGCTGCCCTGATCACAGATAAGGTCCAGGGGGGACTCTCACATTCATTGTAATGGGGTGCTGAACCTGTTTACTGGCTATAAGTTAATTACGTTGGATAGTTCAAATATGCAGATGTGGCTATTTTGGGACAGGGAATGATGCTGGGAACTACAATACAAGAGAGGTTGTCCCTCTGGTTCTCATAGACCACTGAAACTGCACAGCTGTAATCCTGTAGTGATGCTGACTTTTCACAACCAAACACCATGATGTCAGAATAGAAAAATGTGGGGTTTCCTCCCTACTTTGACATTCAGCTGAGAATTCTGACATCGTCTAATCAAAGCATGAACCGTACAAAGCAGGACTGAGGGAAAGCCTGGAGATCCAGCCAAGGATACAGAGCTTTGAAGCAGGCCTGAAGTGGATCAGCCCATGACAAAGTGACATTAGACATATATTTAAATGAGCTGGGTGATCTGTAATGAATGAAATTCCACTCTGATCAATTACAGAGCCAATGTTTCACTGAGACCACTTAAAGCCTCAGATAAAAGAGCTGAAATTGAATGTTTTCTCCTTGGCTGTAGAACATTCTCCACAGAATCAAAACCATTCTCCGAAGTATTAAACACTGAGCCAGGATTGTAAATCTATTCTTAATTACCTTATCACAAATATTTAATGTGCAGCCTGATTCAAGAGGGCTGTTTATAAAATTCTTGTTTCTTTGCCTTCTAATTATAAATGTTTATGATCTTATGCAATTAACTGTGTGATGCTGATGGATGGGTTTCTGAGTCAACTGAGCACCTGTTTTCTTAGATAATTTTGGTTTCCAAATATTTATAAAAGTACAAAATAACTTGTTTTCATCCGTATTTACTGGGCTTTAAATTACTTATCGATTTCCCAGTGTCAAGCTCAGGAAGCTGTAAAATTAAAAAGGAACCAAGTGGAGGGGCGGGCAGGGAGACGGAAGTAACAGTGATTCATTTGCAAGAGTAAATGCCAAGAGTAAGCAAGAGTCCATCAGTTTATATCAAGCTGCAGGATGCTTAATGCTCCCTTCATTGCTAAACCAAATTTTGGCCATCTGAGATAAAATTATGATTGAAATTCCTAGGTTCAGCAATGTCCATCCCCTTCCAGAAACACTCCTCCCTCAAGGATCATTCTTCACAGAGGTGAAACTTTCCAATTAGAGGCCAGACTTATGTAGCACATCCTTCAGGAAGAACCGTATTCAACTAGAAATTGTCCAGCTAAAACCAATTATTCCATTAGATAAATCCTGTGTACGTGGAGAAGATAGCAGGTTGGTGTGAACTCTTAACGCAGGAATGTCTACATGAGAATTTCAGACGTATTCTGGTAGTGGCCTGGTCCTTTTCCACTTCTCCCAAGTTTATCTTCACCCTCTTCTGCTTCACAAATTCTGTTCTCAACAGACCCTCTGGGAAAAACAGCCTCTTTGGAATAAAAATTTCTGTGAATGTCATCCAAAATGTGTTGGTTCAGATTGTTGCCTTGTCCATGAAATCCATTGTAAGCAGTGATGGAGAAATTAAACTCCTATGGAATGTGGGCACTGAAGATGTGCTGTTCTCATTCCCATTTTCTCATGTAGAGACCTGCACCAGCATCAGAAGAAATTCCTTCAGCTGAAAACTGTTGAATGCTGGAAGAAGTATTCAGGAGAACTATAATATACACTGGTCTTATTTCATTCTTTAACATCTGTGGGCATTGTTGGAAACAGGGCAACTGACAAGACAGAGCCTTGGTCATTCTTATATTCTTAGACATTTTTACTTGCACTGACTTGTGCCATGAAAACATTTCCCAAAAGGCTCTGGAGCTGGAGACAGTCAATATTATGTGATGGGTTCATTAACCTGACAGCAAAGACTACCAAAAAAAAAAAATTCTAATACCTCTACTTTCATTGCCACATGAATGTAGCTGTGCTTTTACCAGGACTAGACATAGCATCTCTGAGGTAATGTGGTAGGACTAACCCAGTGCAGTGCAACACATGCTGAGCTGGGAACAATATGTACAGAAAACCATATTGATCTCTTTTCACTGTGTTCACTCTCTCCATATATTAGCCTTTTTTTTTCCTCTTTCTCTTGTGGCTTTATTGCTATTGAGTCCATGCAGAGGGTCAGATCATGGTCAGCCCTATGGAGCACTGTAGAGTCCAGACAGGAGGGACTAGTGATTATCCTGGGTGCAGGGATTACTCCCCAGAGCTGAGAAGCTGCTCTGTGCCTCACAGTGCAGGCAAACAGACCAATACCTTGGCAACAGGTTATATCAAAACTGTACACATTGCTTACACTGGTATCTTATGCTTCCTGTCATTCATTATACATGGGAGAGTACCCAGCACCTAACCACTGCTCTTAAACAAAACTATCACCATAAGTGACCCATCCCCAAAGAACATGGAGCCTGGTTCCAGACTGGATTTAAAGCAACAGGTAAGCAACATCAGTACAGGTTATCTAGTCAAGGCTTGTGGCATTGCAGTTGCATATCCCACTCAGCGCTCACCCACAGCATCTGTGAGAGCGGGCTGGCAATTGCTGACTTTGGGGAAAGACTTAACTCTTCCATTTACCCCCTAACCTCACTCTCATCCCAGAGTAACAATAACCAGACTGTTCCTTTTCCAGATGATCGAGATGCGGTCTGCAACAGATCTAGCACTGGTGAAAACAGTTCAATTTCAATGTTCTACTGACTGCCACCGAGCTTCTGGTCTCTTAAAATGCAAGAGTTAGAAACAGGAGCATGACCAAGAGTGAGTATCACAGCCCAGAGGTAAGGCTCATGTCACTATAGGATTTCTCTGAGGCTTGTAATACCTGCCCACACCATGTCATGATCCACATGGGCAGCCAGGAACTGCTGGTGCCAAGGGTGGACACATATAGACTGTGTGTAGGTGGCCCTTTGTCTCTTGAGATTAGTGGGGACAGAGGTGACACAGGCCACCAGTGGGCCTGTGGCAAGACTGTCAAGAGAGAGGTCCTCAGCCCAGTGGCTAGAAAGGCTATTGGAAGAATGTGGGTAAACCCCAGATGTAACAAGGTGTAAGAGCCCCACTGTTGTTGTCTCAAACCTTGTGTGGTGATAAGATATGAACAGAGAAAGAGCAAAGCCCGTCTGGAGGGATGAAATGTTAATGGCTCTCAATGTCTCTCAATGTCTCTGTCTCCTCCTTTGGCTCCTTGTGGATAAGTTAACAATAGGAAGACAGAAGTTCTGCATAGGTGGGAGGGTGTCTTTTCCTGGATTTAATTTCTTCTGCTAATTGTGGTGACTGCACCCAGGTGGGGGGTGATAGCGGGCACCCACTAGAAGGGGCTCATGCAAATTAGCCACCACCTCTCTACACTGCCTATGGAAATTGGGGATGCCACCCATAGCCCAAGTGTATAAAGGGCCACATCTGTGGTGCCCACCACAGAAAAACTGGAGATCTGGACTTATCCCATAAGACACTGCTGGATCCAAGGGTGGTGATACCTTTCTATCTTTCTCTCTCTCTCTCCCCCCATCTTTTCCTCTTTCTACCCACTTTTCTTTTCTTCTTGATACTAAGCTGTGCCTTAAGTTGATAAAAAAATAACGTTTATGCAAAAAGACCTTTATCTGCACTGTTTATCGATTATTATTAGGAGAAATAATAAATTGTTTTATATTCCTCCGAGTCACTGTTGTTACTCTACCTCCTCTGTGTCGTGCAGGGACAGAGTCTTTCAGGGGATCATAACGATTCATGTCCCTCATCATCCACTGACTG
This sequence comes from Megaceryle torquata, assembly GCA_024611175.1. Lineage (NCBI taxonomy): Eukaryota > Metazoa > Chordata > Aves > Coraciiformes > Cerylidae > Megaceryle > Megaceryle torquata. The sequence goes on from JANIJG010007243.1 coordinate 156,365, forward strand.
GGACGAGACACAAGGATAACTGTGTTTGTGCCTCTAGATGAGGGATCCAGTTGGTGTGCCACCATCCTGTGAGATCAATCAAAGTGGTCGTGAGCCTCCAATGTAACACAACTTTAGAGCAGCAGTTTCCCAGAAATGATAGGCAGTCACCTTCTGCACTTTGTCAGCTTCTGCCACCAAGTGATCTTTTCAACAGGACTTTCATCCTTTAATTAGCCTTCCTCACATTCCAACACTTGCCATGCATTTTCTTGAAATGAGATGGGCAAATTCTTGGGCAGAGGCTGTTTCTCCTGTTTGCCTGTAAAGAAACCACCAAAACAAGGCTTCTGCTGACAGAGACTGGTACCTCACCCTTGTGCTAACACTCATATTATCTACAGGAGGAAAAATCATACCCCATTCCAGCCAGTTACTCTGTCCTGCTTGTCATAAAGCCCCTGTCCTACTACCTGAGCTGTCACCTTTTGTTTCCACCTTCAGCAGCACTTCCCCCCTTCAGTTTCCTTTCCAAATGCATTTTCACCTCAGTGAGACAGCTGCCATGCTTTATCCTGTTTCTGTTGCTTTCATTGCTAAGTGTCAGGGGAAGATTACTGGAGCTGTGATCAAAGTTTAATGTTTGCATCCACAGCAGCAGTGGCTCAGGCCAAGGTAAATCAGCCTTACTGGGGAGATAACACTTTCATTGTTGGGCTTTCTCTCTGTTGACATTTTTGCCGTACAAACCATTCCCTCCCTTTCTGTGACTTTAATCTTTTGTGGGCATCTCAAATTCCACACACACACACACACACCCCCCCTTTGTTTCCAAAGCTCCATCAGTTCAGCCCTCACTTATCTCTTTGCCTCAATCTCATCCTATATGGTCCATCCTTAGCTGCCTTTTATCCGAACCTAAGAGCAGAAAAGTTGGTCTGGGCGAGGGGTGGGGTGGAGGGGGTGTCTGTCTCTTACAGCATCCTACTTCCAGCAGCAGCAAACAGTACAAAGAAGGGTGTAAAAACAAAGCCAGGAGAGTGATGTCTCCCTGATGGGGTCTTCACACTGTAGAGGTCATACCTAGCCACAGAAGATCTCTTTTGGCTCATTTATGTTCCCTAACCATAGGTTTCAAGTGTAGTACAGTTAAGTGTACTGACTTTCACTGTGCACCCTGCATTTACTCAAGTTAGGCAGCCCCATCACTTCCCAAATTCTCACAGTCCCTATGAGATAGCTCCATCCTAAAAAAACACTTTAGAAAAAATCATGAATCTTTGCTTCACCCCAGCTTCACTAGTATCTCACAGTATGTGGGAGATGAGTCACCTAGCTCTCACTGGACCCTTTTAACCCATACTGCTTTTTAGTGCAATCCCCTGTACTTTATCCCTTACCTGTGCTGCAAGATAGACCTTGCTGATAAAATGGGGAAAGAGAGCCAGAGGGACTTCTTTTCTGCAAATACGGGCTGGTCATGGGACACCTAGTATATGGCATCCCTCAGCATTGTAGCAGGGTTAGTTCCAGATGAATATGACAAGTTCTTTAACATAGCACCTTTAAAACCTCCAGTGGCCAAGTCTCAAGGCTGCAGAGCTGTTCTCTTCAGGCAATGGGGAAGAAGGTGAACCAGGGAGTGGGGAAAGGTAGATTCATAGTTGGAAGTTATGTTATGTCACCACCGTGACTCTGCTCTTGGGCTGATTTGAGAAGGGAGATGTGAACATGAGAGTTGACCAGGTCAGATATCGGGTAGTGCCCTCTCTCTCCTCACTCCTTTTCATCATCCCCAGAACCTCTTCATTTTGTCCCCATTTTTCTGAGAGTAAACTCCCCAAGAGGGTGCAACCCCCATAGCCGAGAGGTGCAGAATCAGCATGGGACATCTAACTTGCTTTTGATACCTTGATGAAATAAACAGATATGTCACAGAATCACTGTCTTTGGCAGTGTGACTGCCTTGTCCAGCTTGTGTTTGGGATTCTGATTTCTCCTTCCTAAGGGTAGTGCTTTACTCTTTACTCAATTCTATCTTGTTGATTTCTCCAATTTTCCAAGATCATTTCAAATGCTGATCTGATCCTCGAGAGTGTTTGTGGCCTTTCCAAAGTTGGAGTCATCTGTGAGTTTTATAAAAGTACTTCCCATTTCATTATCTAAGCCATTAATAAAAATATTGAAGAGAGTAGTCTAAAACATGGACTCTACCATGTTTCCAGTTTACAGTACACCACTGACAACTACTGAGATAGCAGTTTTTGAATTGGCTGTACACCTTCATTAGAGTTATTTGATCTAGACCACATTTATTTGTTTAGGAGAAACCTAAGGCAATGCACCCAAAGGCATTGCCCAAGTTGTGGCATATCAAACTGGCTGGTTTCTCCTTAGCCACTAGGGCAATTGCCTTCCCAAATCAGGTAGGGTTATATTCTTGTGCTCATCAATTGGTTAGTTAGAAAATTTTTCTAATATCATTCTATGAATCAGCTGAGCTGATTTTTCCTTCATTTCCTCGATCTTCAGTGCCTGCCTCCTTTAATGACAGAGATTATATTTAACACGAGGTACACTGCATGCATTTCCCCAGCTGCCTGGCACGTCCTGCATCCTCCCCAGGTTCCTGATGATGAAATGCTCATGGGGTTAGAGACTGCATCTATAGCTTTCTCTGAAGTTCATTAGGACATGCTGACAAGGACAGAGCTAACTTGTTTGAATATTTTTGAGTCTATTCTTTTCTGATTCTGCCCTGGGCTCCTTTCTCCTCATTAAAATTATTTTAGTTAAGTTTTGAAGATTGAAACAAAGGCAACATTTAACTCTTTGGCCCTTTTTGTATGGAATACTATTTAAGCTCTTAGACTTGCCTTGTTCTTGCTACTTTACATATGCTTATGGATCCATTTCTTGTTGCCTTTTGTATCTCTGAATGGTCATCCTGGGGCTCAGCTCTGACAGCTCTCCAAGCCTGTGTGATTTCTAGAGACTTCTCGTTATTTTCAGGCTTTTATTTCTGCCTTTTGTGTGATTGCAGCTTCTGATTTTGGGTCCTCAAATAGCTCCTGATGCAGCAGCCACAGTGCTCTCTTCCCACACTTCTGAGCTTTCCCTTGCACAGGCACAGTTTTGCTGTTGTGCATTTAGTATCATCCCTTTTGGCAGCCACGAGCTGTTCTCAGCTCTTTTATCCTTCAGATTCCCTTCCCAAGAGACACTCCCTGCTCTGGTCCCCTGAGGCTGCTGCTGCTGCTTTTCTGGAGTCCATTATCCTCACATCATACTTCTCTTCAGCTCAGGAATGCTTTCATCACACAGTCACTTTTCATACAAACTACTGCTACGTACAGATTATTTGCTTTCAGATAAAATTCAAACAGGAAGTACAGACTTCTTCATAGTTGTTAACTCTGCTTTCCAAAACATATATTTTATCCCCACATATATTTTATCCCCAGAATGTTTCAAGAGCTTAGTGGACAGTCTATCCTGCATACAGGAGAAGTCCAGGTAATGGATAACCAGGGGCCTCTGGTGCTGTCTTTTAGACATTTCTGGTAGCTGCAAGACACTGGACCAGTGAACAGGATGTCTCCAGTCTACAAGACATCTAACAAAGGTCTCCTCTGAATAATGCTGGAACTGCACAAGGACGGTGTGCAAGCTGAGAAGTGTCCAGCATTGAGTGACATAATAGCATAAACTGAAAATGCATTCATGATGAGAGCTCAAGTGAATGCCTAGCATATGGAAAAAATAATCAGATTAATATAATCAGGCATTTTCTTATCAGTCATTCACCATGAACAGTTTTATATATATATATATCTAAAGAACTGATTAAAAATGTACAAAGCTGGGGTGTGTTTTGGCTCAGGACAACTGGGGCAGCTATGTGGCTGGACCCTGTTGGGATGCATGGATAACATGTGCTATCATGAAGCTGGTGGAAGACAAAACACTCCTTCTTCTGCCCACTGCCCTTTAATTGAATTTGCTATACTGGGGCTCTACTGGAAGGCAGTTTTCACACCAATGTGTCTGCCAGGTTTGGCTTTCCTCAGGCCACAGGCAAAACTGAAACTGAGCCCCTCAAGGAGTCCCATGGCCTGGACAGAGCCCCCTCCAGTGTACACAGAAAAGCTGCTCCCAGCTGTCTTGGGAGGGCATTTTATGGAGGTATGGACTCTTCCATTTCAGGTCATTGATGGCACAAACAGGTTGGCCACCAACCCTTCAACTGCTGACTAATGGGCAAAGTGCTTATTACAGCTTGTGTCCTCCCATGCAAGCTGTGGATCAAGGATGACTGCCTCATAGATTCCTCAGCCTGAGGTAGGCCAAGCCCCCTCACAAAGGCTGTGAGAGCCCTTCTCCTTCTCTGTCTTGTCCATTCCATCTGGCAGAGCAATGACACCATTAGGTCCCACCTGGGCAGGTGGTTACACTACCCCCACCACCATGTTCTCTCCAGCCATTAGCACAGACCCCCAGACTCATCAAGAGCCCTGCCAGGTGGGAGATGGACCCAGCAAACTGGCATCTCAGAGTCCCTACAGTTGCTGTTCCACCAGGCGAGCAATCATGGCAGACCTCATCCCTTGCTACACAGAGGCTGAGTGTGGGGTGCGGAGGAAAGAAGGTGGCTCTCTCATTACTGGTGGGAGTGCCTGGTGTGACAGCCAGCAGTGGCTCTCCTCCAGGAAGCACTGTGATTTTGCAAGATGCTTGCTGAGCTATACAGATTTCCAGGTCATGACACTGCAGCACATCATGAGTTCATGTAACACAAGTATGTCACTGTGATTCTTGTGTGCACAGGATGCTACGGGTTCCTCTCAGAAATGGGAGTGGGCCATTTCACACACATGGCATTTGTAGCTGGGGAAGGAGGAATGGGATGAATTAAGAGCAGGTAGGACTGCCTGTCATTGGGCTTGAGGAGCTGGTGGGAGCTGGGGGACAGGATTTTGTAGGAACACTGGGGGAGCTTTCATGGCTGCCAGGAAGATGACAGCTTCTCTGAAAGATGTTACCTCCATCCCAGGGCAGCCATCCTCATTCATGTCCTCTGCCCACATGCATCCTTCTCTACAACATGTGCTGGGCCCTGTAGGGCTGAGCTGGTAAGGCCCCAAATGAGGAAAGACTGGTAAAATTAAAGAGCTAACAGGAGGTGTCCAAGGGACAGGAAATCCCATTTTATTCAGCACTCCCACATATTTGTTTTGGGAAAACAGCATCAGCCATCTGTGACAGAGGATCTGGGCTGACCCCAGGAACCACACACAACACCACCATTGCTCTGGAACGGCCCAGTGTTTTCAGCTGTGAACAGAGGAGCTACCAGCCACCACAACTTTCTCCTGCCCTGCCCATATTATTATTTTTATACCCTGTCTCAAAATGGGGACAAAAAACCCCACACAGAACAAGAAATAACAGCAAAAATACATAAAATAAAACCCAGAGAAATCCTCACTCAGGCAATAGATAACCCATAAACAGAAGTAATTCTGTAAACTTAGCTGGCTGTGGACATCTACAGCAAAATGGATGTTGTGCCCTTAAGGGCTCTTGTACTCCTGTGGTATTTAATTCACCGCGCACAATAAAGCAAAGGATTAAAGGGCAGTCTCTAGCTATGCAGGCAGCAATAAATGAGGCTCTTCCTGGAAAAAGCAAATAAATAAATAAAGACTGGAGCTCCACTAGCAGAACAGCCTTTCTTCTGAATCATACATCTCCAGCATTGTTCTCCCCTTGCAAGTCTATCTGTAACTGTGCCAGTATAGGAGGGATAGGGCTTGGAGATGTTACCCATATACCTACTCTCTCTCTTAGAGTTTTCCCTCCTTGCTTTGTAGCTAGGATTATATAGATCCTCTTGGTGCCTTTTTTTCCCCTAAATTTAAAATGGACATGAGAACAACACCTCACATTCTGAAAGGACTTTGTGCACGAGAGATGAAAGTCCATCATCGTGCACATGGCACATACTCTTAGATCTTTACAAGAAGGGAGCAGAAAATAATTTCAAACTGGATTTAACAGAGCACTAGTCAAATGCACTCCCTATTCTCTGGGTCTCTGTTTCCAGACATTCACTGACAGCAGTCCATGGAGGTGGATACTCGTGGTGAGGAGAGAAAATGCACATGGCTTCCACTTCACTATGCTTGCACCATGTCAGTCAATCCTCCAGGTCTCTGTCCTGGACCTTTCTATCCTATAGCTAATTGTACTTTGACTGAAGAGCTGCCTGTGCAGTCACGCTGCATCCTCAGCCATTCTTGGATCATTTCTTTAGGGGCAAAGCTGGAGAACAGCACTGTTTGTGTAGGGCTCAGAAATCTGGCTTCACACTTGCTTGGTGTGAAACTTGAAAGTCACACTGTCCCACAGAGTGGAAGAATACGTACGCATTTTCAGACAGGTAAGACTGTTTCATTTGGACTTGAATTTTTAAAAAATGTTGTATTCCAGTTCTGACATTGATTTTTAAATACTCAGCATAAGCAGTCACCTCTAAATGCTAAATCAAAATGCTTTGTTCAATAACGATCAAAACATGACATTTGCTCGTTGAAGGTAGAACTAGTGCCACCCTCTCTGCTTTTAATAGCAAATGAAATTCTGTAAGAAAAAATGGGAATAGTTTCACAGTTTTTAATTTTCTAAGGGATGCAGGTCCTCACTGAGCCCAATCCCTCCAGAATGATCCAGCCACCCAAGTGCTCTTCCAGTAAAAGAAACAGGTACCAGTTAGGCAATATATAACAATGAGTACAGATGACCCTTAACAGTGCATCCCTCAGGGCAAAGTGGGGCGCACAGGCTAAATTAATGTACCTGGGAGTGCTTCTGAAGTTCCAGGTTGGCACATGTAGTGTGATTGCTTCTACACCCTCGTTGGAGAGAGATGTGAGCATCTTCCCCTCTGCCATGCAGGAAGACAACCCAAGGATGCAAGATAGAAGGTGCTCATGGCACTCTCTGGCCAGCCTTCTGTCAGGATAAATGTGTCCCTGCGACATACCATGGTGCAACCTGTGTTTGGCTTCTTAGTCCTCCACAGCTGTGACAAAATCTTTCACTGCAGACCATAACATTTCTGTGAGATTTCCAGGGGCCTTCCACCTTGAGTGCTGCAGTCTTTCCTCTCTGCTCCCCTACAGTGTCCCTACAGGTCTCACTCCACCTTCTCCCCTGAAAAAGTCTTCACCTCTCACACAAAAGCACTGATCAAAATTAAGGAAGGCGGTAGGAGCCAAGAGGGCAAGGGTCTATCATTTCTGATCTGTTACTAGCTAGGATCTCTGTGAGGGCAAAACCTTTGCCTTCCTGCTCTGGGTATACAAGTTTCTTCTACCAGAGCTGAAGACCTTTAGGGGCTGCAATACTCAGCTGACTGAATGCAGATGCAGGCTGAATGTGGCAGGTTCATATGCACCTATGGGATCCATCAGTGCTGACCTGACAAGAATGGAAATGGCTATGCATGCAACAAAGGGCTGGAGAAGAGCCTTGTAGGACTCCATGATGTGGCCATGGTTGAGCAAAGTGAATTGTCCCAACTAGCATATTAAATGCCTGTACCTTCAGCTCTTGAGGTTCTCTGTATTCAGCAGGTAATGATGACTGCACACTCCACACTGGCCCTGCCTGAGTGTCATTGATGTGGGTTTGTTTGCTGACTGGACCCCTTCTGAGAAGGCCAATTGTTGGCTGGACCACTGGGCACACAATCCTTGGCATTATTTAATTTTACTGAAAACTTCTGCTAAACACTGTGGTGTTTTATGGATCCAGCTCTGCCAAGGGGCAGGGGGACTCAGGCTGTGGCTACCATCGGTGGATCTTAATTCAGGAAGAAAAGTGCTGCTTCAGGGACTAACTTCCAGGCATAATAAGTTTAGTAACTTAAGTTTAGGAACTTAGCCCATGGGCTTGTTTGCAGTATTTTTGCTTATGGACTGTTGTATTTGGGTCTGAATGTTGGCTCTGTGGGTAGGGAGACATCCTTTCAGAAGAACTGATCGGTCGCTGCTGGTCTGAATGTTGGCTCTGTGGGTAGGGAGACATCCTTTCAGAAGAACTGATCGGTCGCTGCTTTAAGAAGCCATTGCAGAGCTGGATTAAGGGGGGTCATGTTCATACCTTCTTTCCTCTGCTTCTGGCATCTTACAGAGCAGGGGACAGACTGAAAGCAGCCTCATCTACTATGCATAGGGGATGACCACCCTGCAGCCTCATCTTTGACTATGGAATTGACTTTTCTTGCTATGGCCACAATGGTATGCCATGGACCACAACCTCCCATGTCTAGGAGTAATGTGTCTGCAGGAATGGAGGCTGTAGTAGGAGGAGATAAGGCAGATGGAAAAACACAGCCTGGCATAGAGCTGAGCACTTATTCCATCCTTTACTAGATAGCACAATTTATGCAGCTGGTGCAGGAGATCCTACCAGCTGCCTACAAGGGAATCTCCTGCTGTAGAAGCTGTGACAGGCAGGTGAGTGCTTCTGCTTCTTGCTATAGAGGGGAACTCAACCCAGGGACGCAAGACACTTGATTCCCACATGGGGTTTAGTGACAGGGAAGCATCATTCTGATTATCATATATCACCCTTGAAATCACAAGATGCAGTTCACAAGGAAAAATGATTTATTTTCTCCCTCAGAAAATGTTAATTATGTTGCCCTCATTAAATGCTAAACACATTGATCCACTGGAGCAGAGAGCACCATATGGTTATTCCTGACAAAATACATCTCTGGAGGCCTGTTACCACAGTGGAAAACTGCATGGAGGTGGATGTGGTGGAGAACTGTGAAGTTGAAAGGACATGTGTGAAAGGTCAGGTGCTGCTCTGACTGAACTGGAAGCCAAGCTCCTTCCTTGCAAAAACAGAGGGCATTCAGAGACAGGTCTAAACCCCATGGAGCTTTGCTTAGCAGTGACATGCTCACTCTTTGGAGAGCTGCTGGAGCTGCACTGGAGTTCAGAAGGCACACTGAGACTGTGCAGAAATGCCCACTGGTGAAAGCAGCACACATGCATGCATGCTGGTGGGCCCACTCTGCTCTCTTATTGAATAATCAATGCAGCATTAGATAAAAATAGGTCCCATCTTTGAGAAGCAGAGGGGTGGCATGTCTTGGCTTTGCTGAACATTCACTGTTCCTGGAGAGCAGCCGAGAAGTCAGTCGGCAGATCAGCTGTGCAGTGTCATTTCTCCTGCTGCTGGACCAGGTAAAGGGCCCTCAATGACTGCTCTCGAGGGACGGTCCCTGCTCAGCTGGATCAAGAGCCCCATCAAGATCAAGAGTCCTCTGTGGGGACTCTTCCTGTCTCCACATCCCCCTTTACAGCTAATAAATCATTGACTTGCTCAGTGATTTTTGGACCATGCATATTGTGGTTGAATGTATACAAACCAGGATTCCTAGTGAAAAAAAGTGAATTGGCTGCCTGACTTTATCCCAATGTCCTGTTCTGATGATAGGACCTGAATCTGGTCACTCCATTTAGAGCTTGGTAGCTCCAGTCTCCAGCCAAACTGGGCAAGAAGTGCATGAATAGCATGGCAAGCAGCACATTAAGCTGAAAGGCACAGAAGATTACTGCATACTCTTGTGGGTCTCTTTCAGGTATGTTGAAGTCACGTATGTTTGTTGTCTGGGTTTACCCTCTGAAGACATTTTCTGAACTTCTCTGCCTTGGTCCTCTGTCTTTACAGTGTCATCAAGCCAACACATGAGCTTGGTGCTTCCCCAAAACTGATTCCTACTGCTGTAGCAATTCTTCCTGCTTTGTACCTTGTGGGGCTACAAAGACCTGGATGAAAACACCTGCTTTCCTTTTGAGAATCAGATCAATACAGACAAAATCCCTGAAGACACTTAATTTCTCAGTTTCTCTTTATTTTATTGGGACTTTGACTCCTAAATCCTTTGATTGCTGAGGGCTCAAGTGACCTGGCTAGAAAAGACCCTGAGGCTACCTCAGCCGGGAATTTCCTCTAGGAAGCAAAGCTCATTTAAAACAAAACCACATTAGTCTTGGCAGGAAGTTTGCATTGTGACTGTCTCGAAGAAGCTCATTAATTATTGTTCCCATTGCACTATGAAAGATCAATGCTGTGGATCAGTTTTAATTGGTTATTGATTTCTTATGTTATTACCTATGATTGTGCTAAGATGCCATCAGATATACTGGATGCTTTTGATTATTCTTAGTGGCAGCTGGGATTAAAAACAGTGGGCACACACTTCCTGATCTGTAATGGATTGCCATGGTGTGCCAACAAAAATCGTTGGCAAGATGAATGGTCCTGCTTTGCCTGTCTCTTTTGCTGTTGAGCTGCAGTGCAGTTAGTGTTGTGGAGGCAAATATCCTCAGGGACTGGCTGCCAAGGAAAGCTTCAAAGAGCACGAGGAGCACCAAGGCAGTGTGAGTCAGAGAGCAAGGACTGGGTGGGCATGGGCAAAGCAACAGTGCCCACCAGAGAGTGATCCAAGGAAAGGCAGATTGCTTTTGCATTGCTGGGGATAAACCCTCCAGCATGCCAACCACAGGGACACCCTTGTGTGAGCATAAGCAGGATGACACACACAAACCATAACAGTGACAGCCCTGCACACACAGACTGCTAATGGCCTTCCTGAGACACACTTCCTCTGGAGCCAATCTGGTGATGCCTGAGCCTGGACTATGACATATTCTCATTAGCTGGCAGAGTTCCTCCTTGTTTAACAGGAGATGGTTTCCTGTCCTCCTGACCCCAAATGACACCTTAATCTATGAACAGACTTTCCCTAATTGCACTTTGACAGTGAGAGAGGCAAACCCGTCCTTCCCCCTCCAAGGACTGTCATTTAATTAACAGGCAGGTATCTCTCAGGATTTACAACTCAGCTCTGAGTTGCTACTCTCCCTACTCAGTAACTCAGGCCTATGAAATCTCTGCATTTCAATAACCATGTTTCTGCTAATTCCTCTATGTGCCAGCTTTCTGGATTTACCTCTCATGGACCCACAGAGAGAGCAGTTAATCAAATGAACAGTCCCCATCTCACTTTTCACTCACTTCCTGGTTGCTGATCTCAAATGGTTGTGTGATGTAGATGGCTTCACAGCAGAGCAACCTATGCTGGCACCATTACCAGCTTCTAGTTTAATCCAACTCTTGTATCTGTTCTACAGACATGACCAGAGATAGCACACATGAAAGAGAGAGATCAGAATCAAAGACATCGGTGCTGGCTGGATATCAAGAAGCATTTAGTCTGTTCCTCCTTCACAAACTGGGATCATCTTTCTGCAACCTGTTCTTGACATATGTTTTCTAACAGGTTCTTAAAAAAACCCCACAGTATTGGAGACTCCCACAAAACCCAAGCAATTCTTTCCAGTGCTTCCTGCCCTCCTGTTAGATGTCTGAGAGCAAGAGGCAGAACAATGTTGAAAGACTAACTTTTACATCTTGCCCAAATGGGCATAGCTTCTGGTACTTGGGGCCATACTATCTGTCCTGCTGGTCATGAGGAGCAGATTGATTTTACTTTGATTATGTTTGTGTTTCCATGGTGGGTGAAGGGATAGCAAATGGTATTTGTCTGTTAACAACTGTTTTTGTGGAGTGTGCTAGGATCTAGCAAAGTCCAAAAAGAACTAGTGTATTATTGAATCTAAGTGGCTGAAGGTCAAACCCAAGACCCCTGGATTTTAATGCATGGATCAATAGTCTTTCCATTAACAGCCATATTTTGAGAGCTCAGCTTGGAGATGATCTGACTGCATCAGATCAAGTACAGCTAAAGTGAAGATAACAAGATCCAAATGATCTATGCTTGGGGAGCTATACGTGCAAGTGAGTACTTGTGCCCTCATCTTAGACTCCACATTGGAAAGACCAGTGCTGCCATGAGGTTGACCATGCAAATTGCCACAGATATCTCTGTCTGGGCAAATTGCTGCCTAAATCCCTTAATGACTTGGTAGAGAGGGGATCACATGAAACATCTGGGCAGTTGCTGACTACGTGTGTACTCCTTGTCTGATGATAGTCAGGATCTCTGCAGATTTGGTGTCTTCTCCAGCTTTGAGACACTACTGTGCCAAAGGATGTGTCCTGCTGAGCATGTCCGGTGACAGGTTGCATAAACTGGCCTCTTGGACAAGTGTCACTGGCTAGTCAATGGACACGAGTCATCCAAGGACAAACGAGTGGAAACTGGCACAAACTACAGAGGAGCTCTGTTTCAGCACATCTACTTTTTAGTAAATACCTAGTCTTTCAAACCTATGCTTCTCTGACACTGAAAGCAAAACTGGGCATCAAAATGGGGGAAGGAACAATTGGAATTCATACAATTAGTGTAGGACATACATTCTGCTAGCTAAGGCTGCCCAGCCTGTTACCAAGCAATGCACAATGTGTGTGCTACATAGCTCAAAAAAAACAAGTGTGGTAGAACTGAGTGCACTTATTGTCCTGCTCTTTCCTCATCACTGAGCATTTCTTAGTTCCTAAATCTTTCCTACCCACCCACAGGCTGGAAAGCAAAAGGGGAAAAGGTCTGGACTGCAGACGAGAAGGCATGGAAATGCACAGCCAGCACCCTGGTATTTCAAGAACTGTTGTCACTGCAATTATCTATGAGAGGTTTTATCCTGAACTTGCAGAAGTGGAACTAAAGCCCAGGGAGGAGTAATAAGAGCTTTGGGCCATGCTGGCAGTCAGGAGCAGAACTCTGAATCTGTGGAGCTGGATTTGTCTGGCTGTGATCAAAAACCACGTGCAGAGGCAAGGTTTGAGAGAAGGACACAGAAGGGGAGAATAGCTGTTCCACAGTGAGGAACTCACTGTGAATCTTCTAGCCAGCTGGTATGGCTGCATTCATCACAGTTGAGCAAAGCTATAATGAATGAGGAATTAAACCCAGCTGCAGAATTCCCTTTGATCAGCTCTTTCTGCTGGCCTGACCTGGTCTGGCCTCTCCATGGGACAGACCAGCCTTTTGGCTAGTACTAATGCAGTCCCCTGACATCAGCAGGGCTGGAGAGAAGTCACTCAGAGGAGAGACCTGACTATATCGACAGTCAGGGAGTCACAGCTCCCCATGAAGACCTCGTTTGTCACTTGGTTCAATGTGGGCAGAGAAAAAAAGAGGAGGAGGAAGCACGGAGGAAAGTGAATGCCAGATCTCAGGTAGCACTGCTCACAGCTCCATTCCCCTCCACTGCAGACCCGGGAGCAGCAGCACCTGGGATTGCAAAGAGTATTGATGCAAAAACCAAGCAAGTTCTATACTGGAGCATGGCCAGGACAGAGGGATGGTTGCATGCAAATAGGAGCTTAGCTAGGGAAATGTATACAAAGGCTCATGTGGTCCAGAACATCACCTGTCCTGGTTCAGCATGGGTGGGCAGCCTAGAAGCACAAGAAGACATGCTACACACAGCACAAGTGGAGACATCTCTAGGTAGTCTCTGAGATGTTAGGCAAGAGAAGCCACATAAAGACATGTAAACTCACTGCATCTGTAATGCTTCCCACTTGCTTTTGAGTCTGTGGGAAAGCCAGCATATCTGGCCCACCAGGACTGCCACCCACACAGGGAGGACCGTGAGACAAGGCGCTGCCCTGAGCCATGACTTCCGTTGGAAAAAATCAAAGCTCCCAGCTTAGGGCGTTAAGCTTAATGGTGACATCAGTGGAGATGCAAATGGGCTTTTCTTCCCCTCAGAGAAGGTGGAAAAGAGAAATAGAGGCCAAACCCATAAAATAATTAATAAGAAAGAAAGAAGGAACCTCAAATCTGAATCTGTCTGCCCAGTTCCACTTCTGTTCATGGCTGGCGTGGTTTGTTCTCTGCCATGTGGGAGGATTTAGTTCCTATAGGCAGTTGAGATAATCAGTTCCCCTCAGCTCTTGAGGCTTTATCAAAGCCAGTTAATCATGTTACTGACATCTGCCCAGGCCAAGATTCTCCACTTCTGTCCTCTGCCAACAAGGCGACACAAATGCACACCGCACACACATAGGGATAATTTTTTTCGCCAGCAATAGGATGTCACCAGTGGCTATTGTGCCAATATGTGGGTGCTGTTCATCTCTCTTTCACCCCCTTTGTCAGCCTTTGTTCCTTGAGAGATGTGGTAGCTCCACCAGCATCTCATAAAGGAGCAGTATGATCTCTACAGGCCAAGCTCACATCTCATCAGCACAGTGGTGGCAACAGTGGTAGAAACTGGCCTGGTTTGGCAGCCCCAAGCCCTGTGCTGGAAGGATGCTGAAATCAATCATCTGAACACAGATACCTGGGTGTGTGGTCCAAACCTCTGTCCCTGGTGGGTTTCTTTTACTTCTATACCCCAATTTCACCAACTGCTGCTCTGTGATATAGTCTGTCCTGCTCCTCCTGAGGGCTGAACCAGCAGCTGTGCTCAGTCCCTCTGGAGTGGCTCTACGCACAAAAAACACATATTCATTCATATTGACTTGTCTCACCAAGTTTCTAGGAGGCTCCTTCTGCCTTTATACCAATGATGGAAGGACCCAGACAGGAAGAGCTCTCTGGGACCCTCTTTGCTTCCTGGCAGGGTCACTTGAACTGATGTTATCTGGTGGCCTGTGCTTGGGTGGACACCGCTCAGGAGCATGTTTGGCTGTGGTTGGTGTTCACTGCACTCTTTTGGTAACCACCACTCTGTCAGCACCTTGTTGGTGAGCGCTTCTGCCCACAGGTATTGTCAGCCACATGCCTTCATCCTGCAGACCTGCACTGGGGCTACAGCTCAAGGTCTCAGGGAGACCCTACTGGGGTCAGGCTGCCAGCATCAGCCCCTTCTGCTGGCCTGACTTGGCCTGGCATCTCAAAGGGCTTGTTCAGTGTGGGGTAGCTTTGTCCTCTGAGCTGCTCAGTACTAGCAACCTGAGAAGGACCCCAGGCTGAGAGATGACCTGGGCTGGATGCAACTTGTAGCTCCCGGGTGGGCCAAAGAAGGGGCAGCCAAGGAGTTGCATGTGGAGAGACCCTGCTGTATCATATCATGGGGCAGTCCCTAAATTAGCTGTTCCAGAAGGGTGGAGTGTTTAAAAAGTCTTACACCCCCCAGCCTCCCCCAGATCTCCCCACCCTCTTCTTGCTCTGAAAAGAGATTATTTTTTTTCTTGGGCTGCTGCAGGTCCCTCTGCCAGCCCAGCCAAGGAGACATCCTGGGGTTCCCCAGACGAGCAGAGAGGACTGTGAAAAAGGTTCCACAAAAGCAAAGAGGAGGAAAAGCCAGGGAGGCTCAATTTGAGCTGAGCTGTACCAGCTGGCTCTCCATGCTCCCACTCCTCTGCACGGGCGAGGGGGCAGGTGACCCTGGCAGAGCTGTGAGATATGATCACCCACCTATACAGACAATGTCCATGAAGCCGTACATTCCATAGCAGATCTGGAAGAGCAGGTCCTGACGCTGCCATTTGGCCGAAGGACTGAAGGTCGACCAGATGAGCCACGAGATACTGGCGATGAGGAAGAGGGAACCCAGGATTGCTGCTGCTATCTGAACCTTCTCAATGACTGTCAGAGAGATGGCCTGCCACTGCAAGGGGAGGCAAGGGGGAGAGGAGAAGGGACAAGGGGAAGGGAGGAAGGAAAAAGAGAAGAGATTAGTTATTTGGGGCACATTGCTGTTTTACATCACTGTGGTGGTTTTGAAGATCTCAAAGAGCACCTATGAGCATAGGTGCTTTTGCCTGGTCCGCATCTGGGGTGGAGCATGGCAGTTGCTCAGAAGTACATGGCCCCATGTTTCCTGACAGCATCGCCAAAGAGACAGTGGAGAAGAATCCTGCATCTCACCAGGAAAGCACAGAGACCTGAGGGAGGCAAGACAGACTGGGGGCAAGACACCACAAATAACATCCCCATGACAGTAGGTCTGTGATGGCCATCACAAACCAGGACATTCAGTAGCTACCTCAAACAGAGGCTGGGCAGCATTCTTGTCCAGGGAATCCTATTGCCATGAGAAGGCTCAGAGAGCCAAGATTTCCTTTGGAGTCCTCCCATGAGCTGGCTCTGTGCCACTCTGTGAGATCTGACAGGATCACAGCACTAGGTAGGATCTCTCAGTGGCAATGCACATCCCACAAAACTTGTTACAAACAACACAAGTTGTTGTGGTCAGGACACTATGCCTTTAGATGATGACATGTTCAGGCTGTGTTCCAAGGTAAAAGTCAATGCTTCTTCCTCAGAAGAAGAAGAAAATAGAAATAACTCCCCAAATCCATTTACTATGTCACACAGCTTTGTATAACCTACAGTATAAATATGCTAAGCCTGGACTGTCATCCAGCATAAAACCTCCCCACTCAGATTTATACCGCTGAGAGAACTGCCCTGTAAAAAACAAGAGCAGAAATTGCTTTCCTTAACAAGACTTGGGGACATGGTCCATTGACCCTCCTGCAAATCAGAAACCAAACACGTAAACAGGCTGGGAAGTGACAGTCTCTCCTGGCATCGAAGTATATAGCCCACCTTCAGCTGTGAGATACATGCTCTTGAAATCTCAGTGGGACTAGAAGAAGGATAAATAAACATGGACTTCAACCTCCTGCAGGTACAGAGGATTCAGAGGAATTAAAAATGTTTAGCCTCAGTTCAGCCCAAATTCAGTGTCCCTGTGAAGTCATCTCCGGTGAGCCCTCAGCACCCTGCATATTTGTCAAACAAAACCTGGGACAGCAGGGTCACCTGTTAAGCCTTGTGACATCCTTTTGCAGGGCAAGAAGGGAGTTCATTTGCTGGGCTACTCTTCAATGCCCAGGCCAGACAGGAGTTATCAGTGTTTTTTGGGAGATAGGGAAGACTTCAAATCCTGATTGAAGGGCAAAAAGGACAACAGGTGACTTGTGCTGGTTGAAGCATGCCTGGCATTGCTACCAGTCCAACGGCCAAACTCCTGACTTGAATGCACACCCCTGCAAAGGGCTGCCTTTGGAGAAGAACAGATGAGAGCTTCAGCCTAAGGCTGAGCTCTGTGGGTTGCAACTGGAGTATAATTTCCTGGCTTGCCTCAGAGGTGAGCTGAAGTGTCTGCCTTGCTCCTTGGCTTACATCCTGCAAGGGCAGGCATCCCTCAAATCATATGTCAGGGATGTGCAGCATCAGTGAGGTGGGTGGTACCAGCTTATTTCAGACTTGGCCACAGAGTAGATGGTCATAAAGCTGCCAAACAGAGACAGAGCTTTGTCTCTGCTGAGGCAGGACTGGGCTCAGACAACCCCAATTCCTTCCCTGGGCTCAGCTAACCCTAGTCCGCTTCCTGCCATCCACTCCTGCAACTCTCCCAGTCAGAGGAAAATACCGAGCACTGGGAACACCCAGTGACCTCTTCAACAACCTGTTCCCACTCACCATAGCCTGAACTGCTCCACACCTCCACCAAATCCAGCCACACAAGTGGCCCCTTTGTGCCACAAAGAAGTTGAGGTAGTGAACAGCCCTCCTGTTGGAGTTGGAAGCTTGGTGGTCCAGTCACAATGGGTTAAGGATAAATGCAGTGGTGCTGGAACCCATAGGAGATGCACAGCTGTGCAACTCCTCTCCTGACATAAGATGGAGCAAAGGCCACTCAGCACCCATTTACCTCAAATTTGGGTTCTGAGGGTGGGATTGGCAGCTATGTTGTCCTCCTGTCAGCTCTTCAGCTTCATTCTCAACAGTGCCATAAGAAGATGCAGGAGAAATTCACAACTACTGCCGTCAGTTCAGAGATCCAGAACTAGTGGCAACCCAGAGTGGGTTTTGGCATGTGCATGGGGTTGCACTTTCACCCCTGTGTCTTTCCCCAGACCTCATGTTCCCTTCCACTAACTCCGGCAAATGCAGAGGGGACGGGAGTGCAGGGAGCACGGTGCACAGCCTGGTGCTGAGTACAAAGGTTTTACTGCAGGACCCTCATGCTGACCCATGTGCACCTGTGCCAGCCAAATCATTCTGCGTCATTTCTTTCTCAAGAGGAGGTAATGGACTGGCTCCTCACCATCTGTCTGGCACACTGCAAGGCCTGTGGTGGCAACAGGTCCTTCCAAGGTAGCAATTAAAGACAGAAAATGAAGAAGATGTTTTCTAAAACTAGCAGCTGCATAGAACCAACACCACTGCTTTGCAGAGACAGGGAGGCCTAGGTGGAATACTAAATATACTGTCCAAGGAGATGGGGCTCAGGGTGCAGAGAAGTTACACCTGAGTGCAAACTTAACCCCTGTTCACTTTGGTTGGGAATAGAGAGGCTGAAACAGAGGCAGGGATGCTGCCTGACGCCGCTCAGCTGGCAGCGGCTACTGGGAATTTCACTGCAGTGATAATGAAGAGGCTGGAGTCTGTCAGCTGTGCCAGGGGGTAAGAGACTCTCCCTTGGCATCTGGCACTAAGTGACAGTGACACATGAAGCAGCAGTCCTGACTCCATTCAGGAGGTGGCACTGGGGTGTGATTACCCTCTGGCAAGGAGGTAAATGGGTCAGAGCTGAACACTGGGGAAAATAACCAGCTTGCAGAAGAACTTAATATTTTCAAGGAAAAAAAAAAAAAGGAAGAAAAAAAAGAAAAAAGAAAAATGTAAGTAATAAATGTTGTATTTCCTCTCTGGCAACCCCGAGAACTGCAATTTAGCATCCCACATCTAGCCCGAGCCACTAATAACCAGAGCCATTATTTTTCATCTTTTAATTCCATTTTACTACACAACTTAGTGTATGAGGTTTGCACACAGACAAGAAAAAGGGTGAAAGAGAGGATAAAAGCATGTTAGCCAGTGAGAGCACAGACAGAAGGGTCTAAGACCTGTTCAGAAGTGTAGTGTGCTGATGAATTTCCACTGCAGAACCTAGGCATGATGCATGCCTGCACTGATGGCTTCAGAAGCCCACAGGACTGTGACTTTCAGATTTCATATCAGCCCTTAGAAAATCACCCATTTTCCTGACTCCTCTCCACCATCATGTCCAGAAGACCATGGAGATGGTGGGTAACCCTATTGTCCTTGGGTCACTGCTACAGTTGCAAAGAAAGGTCTCAGCAATGTTGCAGAGTCCCTTTATCGGCACATCTGAAACCCCCAAAGCTCTTTGAATGCCTGGCTGCAGACAGAGCCACCTCCCTCCACATGTCCAGCTCAAATGTTCAAGCTCTATCAAGGTCACAATCTCAAACAGTCCCACATGGCAGGAAAAGACCTAGAACCAAGCCCTTCTTTCCTCAGCTGATAATGACTGTTGAGCCCCAGATAACTTCTGAGCTGTACTGAAGTGCACCTTTAACAACAGGCAGCTCACCCAGGTTGTCAATCAGGAATGTAATCTTTAGTCAGGTATAAAGCTCTACAGATGTTCTGCCAGTGCTGAACAGGGAAGAACTAAGGACTTGGTGCTGCCAGAAAGCTTTAAAGGCTCCTGCAGGATAACAGGAGCAGCTCTTGGAGCTCCAGCCTTACAATGGATCCAGAGCATACTGAAGCAGCTCTCTGCAATGGCTTGCCACCCAAGCTGGAAAAAGGACTCTGTCCCTCCAGACCATTCTGAATAAATGTCCTCATTCACTCAGAAGTTCTCTGTCCTCTGCTACCATCTCCCTTGGCCAAGTGCTTTGGCACACCACCCAGATGCGCACATGCAGACCACCACACTCTCTTGGACGTATTTTCTCCAAGTTCCCCATTTTCCCCCAGTCACAAAGCTCTGCAACCCAGATACCTCAGAAAGGGTTTCTTAGGAGCCCACATCTGACATTTGTGATGGCCTTAGACAAGGGCCAAGCTGGGACCAGTGTCAGCCAGTCATATCACTCTTGTTCTCTTTCACTGCTTCATAACCTGGACATTGTACTTGGGACAAACCTCTTTTCTTGTTTGCTTCAGGGCTTCTGCTCAGAGGCTTTTGAGTGGAAACTCCCACTGCTAATGTAATACAGATTAATAATGTCATTACTACAATATTTAAGGCCTGATCTGTATCTCCCTTTCTTTGGCACCAACAGTCTCCAAAAGTTCCCAAGCACCAGTATGAGCAGATCCAAGGCAGGTATTTGCTTGCAGAATATATCTATGTCTTACTGCAGTGGCTTGCAAAAAAGACTTGCTTGCTGGAAAAGCCTTCTTACACTCCTTTGAGAGCTCCCCCAAGCCTGCCTCCAACAGTTCAGTTTATTTTTACTGCTATATCTGACATGTCCCCTCAGTATCTATCATTAACATCTTGAGCTGTGCTAGTCAGCAATTTAATTTTCAGACCCAAGATCACAAGCAAGAGGATGTTTTTCCTAGAAGGCTGAAGTGGACCATTCCAAGAACCACTTAGGTCTGTCTCTCTGCTTGCTGCTGTCCCAAGGCCCTGGCCATCCACCTCAACTGTCTTTTGGAGGATGGGTTTTCTTTTTATAAATTCACCAAGTTATACTGCTGCTGTGATAGCTTCCCTGCTGTGCATTTACAGATGATGTGGCTAATTCTGATAGTGGAAAGGCAGCAGGGAGGAAGGAAGGCTCACTAGGGCCATGTAATGGAAACGTGGTGATGAAACCCCCTCTTCTCCATGTGCTAGAGCATCTGGTAAGACTTAAGCTACAGTAACAGTATCAGTAGTAGAAGACCCCCATTATATGGCACAGGCCACAAAGTGTCTCTTGCTGTGATTGCATCCCTTGCTTTCAGGCTACAGGCTGCAGCTGGAGCTTGGCAGGGACCAGCCAAAGCTCATACTCAACACAAATGATGCAGAAAGTTAGGACAACCAGGAGATGCCAGTGAACTTGCCTCAAGCTTTTTAGCTCAGGAGCTCAGGCTGAAGTTCAAAATCATGGGGACCTTGATCAGTTTTATTGCAGATATGGGTGTCCTGATGAAGAGGCCATATAAACAAACACTCATCAACTCTTAACAGAGCATCACCACAGTCAAACAGAGACAGTGACCCCAGAAGTGGATAACTGAGGTTCTTTGGAGCTGAAACAACCCACAATACAGGAAGAGTCAGAGATAACAACTGTAAAGCAGAGTTGAACTCCCTGACACTGCAGACAGTTGTAGGTCTGGGAAGGCTGGTTCAAACAGATTTTCTGTTTGCTAAAATCAGAGCATCAGAGTGGATGGTGGCTAAGGAGCAGCTACAAAAGAGCTGTATAGATGAAATCCACTGCAGAGTCCCATCATGGTATATACCTACTCCACTATGTAGCAGCACCAGGGTGTCTACAGTACTATCACATGTTTCTGAAACCCTGTGTCTTCAGGGTCTTTTTAAAATCATGGGCTTTGCACAAATGCTGCAATGGAGAAGAGTATTCAAATCCTGCATGCCTATGACTCCTGTCTCAGTGACTGGCAGACTGAAGAGCAGAAGGGAGGATGGATGGATGGATGGATGCATGGATGGATGGACAAAAGCTCTGGATCTTCTGCTCACAGCTGATGGGATATTTTTGCTCACTTGCTGCCTGACTGTTGCTTGGTAGGACACCTGCCCTATTGTCCAACAACTTTAAACTCCCGTCTCAGTGGGTTTGCAGTGTTGCTGCTTTAAGACCATTGCTCTTAAATGCCTGCAATCCAGGGATGGTGGCAGGGATAATTTATAGAGATTCATTTTGACAAAATACCAGACTAAAGGCATCTCTCTGGTATGAGACATAATAACAGCCTGGAGGCTGGAAGAATTCTGTGTTAATTATTCATGACCCATGTTCCTCTGTCTGTAACTTCTCTGCCCATGTCACAAATCTCCACACACATCTGACCCATGCCGTGCTCCTAGGCACTCCAAAAAATGTGCAGCAGACGTCAGAATTGGCAGAGAAACATGCAGATCCCAGCAAACATGTGGTTGTCAGGTGTGCTGCTCTGCTCAGACCAACTGGATGTGTTTCAGGAATCCCAAGGCCTGCCAAATGCCTGGGTTTGGCTTTCTAGCAGTCTATCATGACAGGACACAGGGGATAGGTAGGCCATGTTGTTGGTTAAAATCAAGCCAGGCTCAGAGCATCACCCAGACAGGTTTCATTTGACAAGGAGGTGAGCTTTGTATGGTCCTTGCCTGTATTATAGTTGGTCTGGAATAAACAGACAACTGTGACTTCCTACAGCATTTGCCCTCTAAAACCTGTGCTTGAGAATTTCAGAGCTTTCCAGTAAGAATAAAGCTGGGCAGAAGTTCCAGTAGACCCTGAGAAGAAAGGCCAGAGACTATTGCTTTCCTTAGAGACATGCTTGTACATCCAGGTAGCCCCTGTTATCCAGACAGGATAGAGACAGAGCAGAAAGGACATTCTTCCCACATGCGCACACTGTGATGCATTGTTATGGCACATAGTGTCAGGGCATCGTGGCCCCTTGGTCCTCTCTGCATCCCTTTCTCAGCATCAGAGGATGGTGAGAGTCACTGAGGAATGAGGCACATGTGGTGATGAGCCCTTAGTACTTGAGGGAAGTCCAGGGCTGCTGCATCAGCCACCTCCCATGGGATTTCACATATTAGTGCTAGTGTAGCATCTGCTTCCCAGAAATGCCTTTTTGCTGGCACCAGATAGGGTGCCTGGGCACGGAGCTGTAACTCCATACATGCCACATTTATTCCACATCAAATGGCTTTTCACTCCAGTTGCTTCATCCCACCCTCCAAATCTCCCAGTGCTTCTGTGAGAAGTGCTGTGAAGTCTAAGACAGCAATGTGTAGGCTCCAAGCCCAGGGCCTGCACAGTCCTCTGAAACTTTCACTCCCAGAGCTGATGCCTCTATTTCAACTGTTCCTGCCGCTCAGTTTTTGTGTTCATGGCAAAGGCCAGCAGATCAGGCCATGTTCTAACAGGAGAGCCCAAAAAGAGCAATGCTTTGCAGAGGCTTTTGAAATGTGTGTGAGGGAGGGGAGCTTGTCTCTGTGTAGCTACAACAAACTTCAACCAGTTGAGGAGCAGGGCAAAAGTCACTGACCCATTGCCCTGAGCCACCTAAACGTGTAGAGCATTTGGAGGTCATTCTTGAAAGGCAGTGCTGGCTATACACACGCTTGCAAATCTGCACCCACAAACCTGCCATGCTGCTCTGCATCGCAGCCCTGATCTGAGACACAGGAAGCATTAGGGCACTCCATGGACCAGCTTTCCAGAAATAAACAAATGCTGCTTTGTCCACATCTCACCTCCTGTGTTTCAATCTGCTCTGAGTTACTAGAGCCAAGAAATTAAAGTACCCTGGGTCTGGTGCTTCAGATAAAACCACTGATCTCTCCAGCCCACAGCACATGGTAAATTGAATCAGAAGTATAGGGACTTGCAGAGAGCAGGCAGTCTTTTTCCTTCCCCCCAGCAAAATTTCCCTATGGTGCCCCACTAATTTCACTACTTCATTTAAGTCTGGAGTCCAAAAAGGCTGTCCCTGCTTTCCTCACTGTAGTTACTAACCTCAGGCCTGGAAAAAGTCACACAGAGATTGCAGTTTGGAGGAGGAAGCAGGAGCTTGCTTGCCCCCCCCCCCCAACTGAGCACCATCACTAGCAAAGCCCTTGTGTCCTGTTAGAGGGCAGAGTAATCAGCAGAGAACCAAAGCCTTCCACCAGGTGCTGAACACACCAACATCCTTACAGGCACTGTCCCACTCTCTAAACGACAGCATGCTACTGTAGTGTCTCTCCAGTCCCGATGATGCTAATTAAGCAGTTGTGCCTGGATGTAATGTGCTTCCTTACCTTTGAGGCCCTACTGGTGCTCAGAAAAGGCTTGCAGCAATTAGTCCATCTTCAGGTGTTGCCCCCATAATAAATCAATAGCTGTTAAAGTGTAATTTATCCCCTTTTTAACAGTCATACAGTTTTACCCATTCTGAATTTTCATTTTAAATTGTCAGTCTGGAGTGGTGCTTTTGAACTCAGAAGAGGAAGAAGGTGGGTCCTCTTTGGAACAGCCCCCAACAACCCTTTGTAAGCATCTCAGACATATGGGTCACTGTGCACAGGGAAGGAAAACCCATTTGAGTAAATTCCACTTGCTCTCAGAAACGAAAATAGAAATAGACTTTGAAATTTCTCTAGTACCTTTACCTGCAGAGGGTTCTTTGTGCTTATGGCAATGACGTGGTACTTGTAGTAACACAGCTCACAGCTCCAGCATCCTCTCTCGCTAATCCATTTGATCAGACATGGCTGGTGCGTGCACTTCACCGATCCGTCGCATCGACATGGGCTCAGCAACTCCCCCTGAAAAAAAGAGACAGCATCAGCGAGGCTCCCCTCCTCCCACAGGCATGGCACAGCAGAAGCTCTGTCATCCACTCGCTCGCTGCTCCTTTTTACCTGGTATGGCTTAGCTAACCATGCTGTCTCCATCCATTTTCTCTCTAATAATTCTTGGCTGATGTGAACAGAGTTTGACAGGGATGTAACAATCTCAAATACTTGTGTCCTACTTTTTTGGGGGCAGGTTAGAGATGCCTAATACACCTCTGAAGGAAAAACTAGAAAAGCACAACTCTTACTAGACATCAGAGGACCCATGCTAGACCACAACCAGTGGACACAGCTCTGTTGGGAACCAGATGCTACTGTTTTACTGCTCAGGTTTTTGTCTCACTGCTACATATTTTAGAAAGGGATGTTAGTGGTGGGGACACCAGCCTCTGCTGCAGTCTGGTGTCCTGCTCAGCCCTGGATGGCTTCCTCGATCCCAGACAGCCAGGAAGGTGAGCGCAGATACAGTGGTCCTCGGGCTTCTGTGCAGCAAGCCATGCCAGCTCTGGAGGTGCCACTCCTCACCAGGAGCTGCACTGAGCCCAGTGCCATGTGCCACGTCTGAGGACTTGCCAGGCAGTAAGCATTTGAAGTGCTAGACACAGGGCTGTCCTTCCCAGTGCTCCCAGACTGGGAGGGATGAACCTGACTGAGTGGCAGGTATGTGTTTTGGGTCTTTGTGTAGACCAGAAGGACCTCAAAATTCACCCCACCATCCACTTCTCCCAGAAAGTCTGTCCCAAAAAGTGAGTGATAGTGATGCACAGCTTGAAGGGATGGCTATTTCCATCCTAGAAGCAAGCAAGATGGAGAAGACATTGTGTCCTGGCTTGGGACACACAGGGTGGTGGCTGAAATACTGAACCTCCTGGCTCGCTCCCTTGATTCTGGTGTAGCTTTAAACAGGGTCTCCAGGAAAAAAACAGTATTATTCTGATCCATCTGCTATCATCCTGTTCACCATAGGACTAAATTCCTCTCTGCACACACAGGCTCGGGAGCACATTTTACAGTCATTTGCCATCACTTACTTAGGGAAGAACACACCCATTACATTTTACTCCCCACCTCTTAGTGTTTAAAAGCCACAATATAGACCCCAATAGTGTATTTAGCTGTGCTCTAAGATTTAAAAGCTTTTAAAGGCAGAATGAGAATATCTATGGGATGGGGGAGGCTGGCATCATACTGTCCTTGTTAGGGAGAGGATACACACCTAGATTAGCCCCATCGCTACCACTGATGGAGCACCAGGATAACAGACCCTGGCATCTGAGGCTGATGGACACAGTAAAAGATGTCCATTCCAGTTGTCTTAGGTTAGGAAAACAGATCCTGGTCTTGCTAACCCTAGTGGGAAACTGTCTCAGGACATGAGGAACTGAGCACCACGCTGGGTAAGAGTGATTTTTTTTAATGAAACATAAAGCAAACATGTTAATCATTTCACTTGCTTCAGCTAGATGACCTAAAAGTGTCATCTTCCATGAAAATTTAGCAAAACTGTAAATAACTGTTTACATAACAAAACCAGGCTCAGCTCTACCTGTCACTGGTTTTCATTACACAGTAGAGGGGGATACAAAGGGAGAGGGGGAACAAGGAGGGTTGTAGGATCTGTGAACCTTTTTCACCTGGAAGGGTGTGACAAGGCAGAAGGAAAGCAGGGAAGGTTTAGATGAGAGGAGAGTGTGTGTGGGAAGGAACAATGGCATTTAGCATTCAAACTCCCCATGTAAACTGCAGTTTGAGGAGCTTGGGGCTGTGCATGTTTGTGCCCCTTGCTGTGACTGGGGTGGGAGAGCACAAGTGTGATAAGGAACCCTCATGAGCATGTACTGACAGTCAGGAGGCAAAAGAGGAGGGATCAGGATTTAGCACAGCTCTTCCACTCCCTCACTTGCCAAATCTCTTCCACATCAAGAACTAGCCTAGTATAAAGACTGCTGCTCTGTGCCTCTGGTCCACCCTCCTCATCTCAGTCCCGAGTGCTTTATTTTCTTGACAGCTTCATTCCTCAGCACACAAGTGGGATCCCAGTACCAAACAAGTAACACAAAATCCTCCCTGATCTACAGTGTCCCTGCCTTTCCACCTTGCTGCACACTGGGGTCTTCTACAGGGCTTAAATCACAAGTGAGGGAACTGGGTCTTGTCTGACATAGTCACCAGTAGTGAAAGATCAGGAATGAGGTAGAACGGAGCACGAACTAGGAGCAACAACCTCCAGGCAAAGGCAGAGGAGAAAAGCTGTAGCTGCTGCCTGAACTCACGTTGACTTCTTCGGCTCTGTAATAAATGACTTAATGAAAGCTGAGCTGGTCTCTTCAGAGCCAAGAGATGTTCATAGACATCCTAAAATGCAGTGGATACTCAGTCCCTCTTCCCTAATTGGGACACTTCAACCTAGACAGCCCTGCCAGCTCGTACAAGAGCTCAGGACTCAACTGTGGAGATGAATTCCCCAGTTCCTTCATTTTTGCCAATCCAGCAAAAAACTGATTTATCACATTTTCTCCAGCCGTGTGAAATATTATATCCTTGCATGTAGCACACAACTATTTTTGCATACTGTGAAGCCCAATTCTGTCCCCAGCAGGCATTCGTAAAACACTGCCACATGCACACACACACATGTTCCTATACCAGCAGAAAAATAAACATTAGGGGCAATATTAAAGGAATAAATCCTTTGTACAGTAAAGGAGAAGGAGTCTCACTGACGGCTGTACAGAGAGCTGAGGAATAGTCCATTGGCTCTGATACACATGCACAGAGACCTCTGTTAAAAGCTACATGCACACAAAAGCCAGCCCAAAATGAGGCGCAGATCACAGCAGTTAGAGATGGAAATAAAATCCCCACACCTGTTTCTGTAGGTTTGTAGAAGATGGCTCTGCACAAAACATTCTCCGGTGCTTCACACGACAGCATTCTCACCAGTTCCTTCAGGGACTGCTCTCCAAAGACCCTTTGAACAGTGTACCTCCCAATACTTAGTTTTGCAAGTTTCCTTTGTAAAGTTACAACCCATCACTTGGATCTGCTTTGTCAGCAACTAGTAGAGAAATTCTCCCCAGCTGCAAGCTTCATCCTCAGCCTGCTCAGTACCATCTCATTCCCCTAAAACAACCACGTGGGCTTTGGGCTCAGGGCGCTTACCTTTTTTGTTATTGTTACCAAAGTCTAAATTAGGGTTCATGTCAAAGGTGGAAAATCAGAATCAGCAAAAAGGGAAGGGTTCTGTGGCTTCAGTCATAACCCTCTCAACATATGGATGAAATGCTCTTCACCATATATTACTCTTCCCTACTCCTGGGAAGAGCAATATACGAAGCAATTATATATAATATTGTCCCCTGTTTCAGGATGTGATGGGAACTTGCCTCTATGAGCAGCAAGGACAAGGCCAGGCTGAATTCGCTTTACCCAGAGGAGAATGATACTGCTGAAGATGAATTGGGAATGCGGGTCTGTTCCAGCTCTGTCCCTTTCTTATGAATTCCCATTCTGTGCCCGTTGCAATATGTCAAAATGGCTAATGATTATCTGGGCCCTGCTATTTCAAGACTATTGGGAAGGAGTTCTGAGAAAGGATGGAAAAAAAAATTATTACCAGTGCGTTACCAGTGAGCACTTCTGACGTTTGGTATATCTAGGGAGAAAATAATGACGTCAGGAGCAGCGTCAGCCCACTTGGCTGCTGGTGTCAGTGTTTCACCCGGCTGTTTTATCTGTCATTTATCAGTGCTGGGAGACTATCCACACATCACTACCAAAGCTGCAACTGCTCACTCGCCAGCAGGCAGTCATAGGATGAGTTTCCCAGGCCTGTTCTTTTAACTATAAATTAAGTATAGCAAATTTGCCCACCTGGTCTCCTTTGAACACATCAGAGCTGGCAATGATGGTGTCACTGGGCCAGGATGTGGCCTTCTGGGCTCTCCCAGCTCCAGCTGTGATGACCTACGTCTGCTGCCTGGTCTGCTCCTGAGCACCAGCTCAGCTGAAACGAGCCATATTAACAACACCCCACTACCACAAATATTAAACATTTTTAAAACCAGTGCAAGCTGTACAGCAAACAAGGATGGCTGATGGTGATCTTAGTACCTGCAGTTTTTCCTGAACTGTGTGTTTTCCCTGCTCAGGTGGACAAAGTAGCATCAGTCATCAGCATCACCCCCAGGATCAGTGCCCTGGGCTAGGGTGGGGCAGTTGGAAGAAGCTGGATGAGTTGCCCACATCACAAGGGCTACCATATCTCTCTGGGTATGCACATGCAGCTGCCATTGCTCACGAGAGTAGCTGCACACAAAGATCTGATGGCCAGCATTTATCTCAGTTTGTCTAATTTGGAAAAGGAAACCAGGAATATTTAATTTCAGGTCTTCAACTGCATCTCCTAAATACACTAAAATCTTCATATTGAATTTAAATGCAATAGGAAGTTTTATTATGGCAAATAAATGCAAAATAATTTCTATATTAGGAACATAATTACAGGGAGATCAAGTCCGATGGCAAAGAGAAACCCGTTGTTACAGAGCTGGCAGACTTCTAGAAACATGTACTAATGATCACTCTGTCTTTGCACACACATGTACAAGAACTGCCCCTCCCTCCTTTTAAACTAAACACACGGTTTATTTTCAGCATCTCGAATGCTTCCTGTGAGTACCCTCCTGTGTGCAAGCACTGCGCCAACAAGGGACATGAAGTAAGAACCTATGAATGTATCTGTCTTTATATATGTCAGCATATGCCCACATATATATATGTCTATATATATATAATGAAATTCTTTGGCACTAGGGGAGGTTGATGCAGAGTGTGGACCCAGAGAGGAGTGACCTTGTGTCTCCTGTGGTGTCAGGACAGTGCAGGACATGGTTATCTACGGGGCTCTGTGTTTGGGTGGCATCTCTCCATCACCCTGGCAGGGCTGGGTGCTGACCTCAGTCTCAATCTCAGCAGCAATTTGCTAAGAGACTTTCCTTGGAAGGGAATGCTCCCTAAAACCTATGGAACCTATAGCAAAATCTACACAATTGATTATAACAAGAAATCACCCAGGCTCCTTGCAGCTCCCTTCCCACCCCCAAGTGCCACCACTGCTGCCATGCCACCTCTGTGACCAGGACTGGCTCATCCTACAGCTCCCTGCAAGACCAGGAACCCCTGAGGCAGGCAGAGGCAGGGCTGACCCATGCCAGGTGAGATCCATGTGCCTTGAGGTGCAATGAGTACCATCCAACCCAGCAGCAACAGAAAATGCAGCCTTGTAAAGGACTGGTGAAAAGTCCAGCTATGGACAATTATTTCTGTTGCTTAGCCATGGCTTTAAGCTTATGGCTGCCTGCATGAAGTTTTCATGTGGGATCTTGGCCAGGCAGCTCCATAGGGCAGGGCCCCATCTTTGAGGGGCTCTGGCATGGTAGAGGTGTATGTGGCTCTCTGGGACCCATCTTCCCCATGGCAGTGAGCAGCCACAGCTGGGTATGGCAGCCTGGGGTCTCCAAGATGAGCATGGGGGGGCACAGCTCTGCTTTTTTATGGTTTTCTGCAATTTCTGATGGGTATTAGCTGTTCTGGCAGCCCTGTGAATGGGGCACTTAGCTCCAACAGGGCGATGACTAATCTAGCAACAAAACACAGGCATCCCTCTGCCTACAGGCTGGGTGCGAGCAGAAAGGCAGCGCGGCTTTAACACACCCAGTGATACCACCACACACCCCTCCGGGACCATCACATGTATTTTGGAAGTGTCTGGAAAAATATCTGTCTCCTCATCAGGAGAAGGATATGTCTCACACAGTCCTGAGCTGAGACCCAGTGTTAGTTCCAGACAGAACCCTGTCTGAAAAGCCATCTCGGCTGCAGAGCTCATGATCCTTTGAAAACAGCACAAATTGCCTTTCCGCCCACAGAAGCTGCTGCCGCAGCACCTGCAAGGAGCACCGAGGCTGCCATGCTGCTCAGGCTTTTTCTGCACCTCTCTGATGAGAGCCACAGCTGCAGGAAGGGTAGGGTGGGACCAGCTTTGCAGCCTCCTTCTGCAGGAAAACTCGTCCCATTGCTACCACAAGTGATGTGTCTTTCTGGCCAAGTAGCTGCTGCCAACAGCTTTTGGCTTTACCACGGCCAAGGGGAATTTTAAGTAATCTGCTCCTTCCCAAGTCCAATATTTTGTACTTGTCACTGCTGCTGGGACAGATGGATGGAAGGACAGAAAGCACAAGAGGTGGTAGCTCAGAATTTGGAAGTGGGATGGAGAAGGAGGAAAAGAGGGGACTTTCCTTTTTCAGAGCCTTATTGATCCCTCTGGGAACTCTGTTGCTGCAGAGCTAAAGGACCATCACCCCATTTGGCCTGCCCACCAGGGCATCAGCAAAGCAAATTTTTTTTTTTTGTTAAAGATGTTTCTTTTTTTTTTTTGTTAAAGTGGATGACTCAGAAGGCTCAGCTGTGCTGAAGGCAGAGAGCAGACAAAACCCCCGTGCCCCTATGCCTACCGACAGTGCAGGGATTTAGGGAAAAGGCATCTGGCCAGTCCCCATCCCATGCCTGTGCCCTGGTCAGCAGAGCATAGGAAAGCCCCAAAAGGGCCATGAATTGCACCAGAACTATGGCTGCCCTCTTTACCAAAGTGCCTTGCTCCTCCTCTGCCACCTCTGAGCAGGATGTTCAAAAGCAAATGCCACCCACGTGCCCCTGTGGGATTCCCATTGCTTATTAACAGGGAGGGGTGCCATGCCAAAAAAGTTTGAAAACAACCCCTGGACTTCACCTTTCTCACAGGGTAAGCAGTGATGCTACAGACTCAGCTGGGCAGGAGCAGGGTTGGGTGTCCTCTGCACACAGATCTGCTCTCAGCCCTGCCAAGGAGCAGAAAAAAGGATGTCTTTTTCCCCCCCTTTAATTGCAGAAACCTTAAAGAACTCTGCAGGTCAGGAGGGCAGGCAAGAGACAAATGAAGACAAGGAGTAAAAACTCAAGAAGAAAAGAAAGAAGGAGGAAGAGGCTTAAGAAGTCCTCACTGCAGAAAGCCCAGCACATTAGAGAGCAGTGGCTCTGCCTCCCTCACACAGGAGTCTTCGCTGCAGTGACTGATCCTCAGAGCAGTCTGGAGTGGTGGCTCTGCCCTGTGGCCATGCCCTCACTCCTTCACGGATTTCCATGTTCCATGGGAAGGTGATTGAACGCAGCTCCATGAAGCTTAATGGGAGCTGTTGCATGTTTGTGCAATGCCTCGGAAACAGAAAAGCAAAGCAGGAATGTGGTAGAGTTTAATGTGAAATATTTGGACATGGCCCTACCCTTTCCCATTATAAAATAAAAAGAAGAAAAAAAAAGGGCTTAAGCTAGGCTAGGGCTGTTTAATGTCTAGCTGGCAGTAAGTTACTCACATGTTTGCCCACAAGAAGGAACAATCCACCATCCCTGGGTACATTCCTGCCCAGGGATGATGGTAAAGGCCAAAGGGAGCTGTTACAGGTAGAACCAAGTGTTTAGTGATTTAATGTCAGTTTCCTTTAAGGGAAGATACTATAAAGTAGAAGAAATCATACATTTTTTCAAGAAATGGAGAATCACAGGGTATTTCTTGTGCAATGAAACATAGAAACATAAACATAGAAATGTCTGGGTTAGAAGTGACCTCTAGAGGTCATCTAGTCCAACCCCCCTGCTGAGAGCAGGGACATCTTCAACTAGAGCAGGTTGCTCAGAGCTTCGTCAAGCCCTACCTTTAATTTCTCCAGGGATGGGGCCTCAACCACCCTTCTGGGCAACCTGTTCCAATGGGCTATGGAGGATTTTTAACACCTGGTTTCAGGTCAGTGAAAGGTGAAGGGGGCAGAGAGCTCTATGATGTATGCTGAGCTCCACCTCTGTGTGTGGCTCTTGCCAACAGACTAGCTGGTCTGGAAGGAGACTCTTCTGAACAGGACTCCTCACCTATCAGCTGTCCTCAGACCACACAACACAGCAAGCAGAGGGACCTGCAGACACTCCTGCCATGCTGTTGCTGCCACCACTGAACCCAAAAAGAAGCAGCTGGGACTGATCTTGCCCTGCGCCCAGCAGACTGGTCTGTTTTGCACTGTGCAATTCAGCAGGACTCTACTGACTTCAGAGTGGAGAAAACATGGGCCCTAACTTTCTGCAGGTGACTTTCTCCAGCAGTTTGTGCCAGTGATGCCCCTGGCTTTGTTTCTCAGCAAAATGAAAGCCCTCTGTTTGCAGAGTCTGCGCAGTTAGGAGGTGTCTCCCCGCTGTATCTGATTAGGCCCTCACACCTCTGCAGCATGGAATGTGGTGGTCCCCTCTGCATGGACGGGAGGAGCTTGCCCAGCTCCCAAGTTATTGGAGGTTGGAGGTGAATTGCCCCCAGATCTGCCCACTGAACCTTTGCACCTTTGCACCTTTATGGTTCCATCACCCTGTCCTTTCAGCATCAGTCCTTTTGAGTAGCCAAACTTCATGCAAATTAATTCCCTGAAGACAGAGAACATCCTTCCTAGGAGATGAAAACCTATTTGATAGAAAGGGCAACTACAGACACCACCATCAAAATCACCCCCGCAAACGGCCCCACCATCCCGTTTCCCTGGCATACACCAGGCTGTCCTGGCTGCACACAGAGAGCCCAGACACAGCCCAGCTGTACCATTAAGTGCCCTTGATCCAGCAGCTATCACACAAGCTCTTGACCAGTCTCAGCTATGCCACCAAAGTACAAGTAGAAAAGTTTGTGAAAACCTGTTCACCAGAACTGTCAAACTTTGCCTGAAATATGGAATAACATAGGATTTTCAAGAATTACTTATCAATAGCCCAAGGAGCAGAGAGCTTACAATATATAGATCACACTGGGATTTATTTACTTTTCACTCTACAGAAGGATTTCCAGAAGAAAAATAACTTTACTTAGGTGTTCTAGAGCCCACTTCATCCTAATGTCATTGAACATGTTTTTGATTAGCTGATTTAAGTAATTCTTACTAAATGTTGCTCAGTTGCAAGGAATCAAAAGGCGAGCATCTCAAATATCACCTGCTGTGCCTCATCAGGTGTGATAATAGCACCGATTAAGTGAAGAGCCTTCAGTGCATAGAAATCACAGCACTGTGCAAGTGAAATCAAGATACCTGAATACCCCTGAGCACTTGGGTGTTACAGAGTGAGTTCATCTCCAGACTTGTCCTGAATACAGAGCAGAGCTGTCTCACCATTCCAGAGAAGGAGAGTCCTAGTCTGTAGCTCTTGGGTTTTCACCCAAAGTACTGAGGCATTAAACATCTGCAGATTTACTGTAGATCACATCCATTTTGTGGGCTAGAACAATTTAGTCTCTTCTGAAAGAGAAATACATTGTTGTTTCACTCTGATGTTTTTTTGTTAAAAAAATATAAGTATTTCAGAAAAAAACTTAGATTTATTCTGTGTGAGATACAGAAGTGGGCTCAATTTTGGTCCCTAAAATGCTGTGGTAAATCTGATGCAACTCCATGAAGCCAAACAGCTCTTCAGCACAAATTGAGTGCCCTTAAGTTATGGCTTGTTGTAATAAATTTTCAACCAATTAAAGAGGTTTTGCATTATATATATATATATATATTTTTTTTACAAATGGCTTTTTCTAGTGAAAAAGCCTCAGCTAAATCGAATTCCCCTAACCTAAATATACTGCTTCTTTTTCATGGAAAAAATGATAGCAATTATTCCTTATTATCTCTAATCTTTGGGGACCTTCACCTTTCTACTTCTTCAGTCCTCATCAGATCCATCAATATGTATTTTAAAGGTTCAAAGTATAAAGTTAATGCTTTCAACATGCAAGTACTATATAATGCAATTCTTATCAGAGATGTGCTCATAATTCAGCAAATTGAACTTTGCAACTACTTCCCTGGGAAGCTGTTCATAAAGATATTCAGATAATGGCCATTTCAGAAAACATTATGCCATCAGCCGCTGAGGAGCAGCCATGGAAAATCCACAGAAATGGATGTTGGTTTGACTCTCCAGATGATAGATCCCACTTTTAAAGACAGTGAAACAAACAGTGCAATGGATTTTTTTAAATTTTTTTTTTTCCCCCTGAGAAAGCTGAAAAAAACCTTCAAAATAAGATCTGTGACAATCGTTATTCTGTAATATTTGCCTCATCTTCCCACTTTCCTCACGAACAAGAAAATGTCCAGGTGTTGTTGGCAGCCTTACAACTGTGAGATGTTCCTTCCAGAAGTGCAGCAACTTCTCAAGAGCTGCTTCATGTCTGTACTATCAGCTTATTAATGGGAAGTGTGGAAAATGATGGCATGGCGTGATTTGGGGGTTCCTGTTTGCCATGGTAGGCTCAACTGACCCCCAGCCAGGACCAATGGCAGCACGGTGGAGAACTCGGGCAGCTGTGTGCATGTTCCATAAGTAGAAGCCAATAATAAGGTGCAGACAGAAGCACAGAGCAAGTCTCCAGTACTCAAAGGCAGCATTTCCCAGATGAGAGTTGAGACAGGGATTTGTCAAGAGGGGCTGCCTCAACAGGTCTGGATGGAGATTGTTATGCAGGAGCTCTTTCTGCACCAGCTGGGCCGGTCAGGACTGGCAGCTCAGAGACAGAAACCCTCCAAAGTCATGTTTGTCTCCAAAGACATTTGTGTCTCCAAAGTCATTTGTGTCTCCTACCACATGGGGTAGTGCTGGGACTGGGGTAGCTGCTGGCCTCGGGTGCACTGGGGTGAAGATTGCTGTTGGGACCAGGGGCAGCCTGGTGTGGGGTTGAAAGCAGAGGTGGTGGAGGGGCAGTAAAGTGGGAGACAGCACATTACACACAGGTCTGCTGCAGTGGACAGGGAGCTGAGATAGAAAATAATGATCGTGGTTTGTTTACTTTTAGCTTTGGTAGTGCTGCGGGACTGAGCTGTTTCATTACAATGTGGACTGATCCGCTTTTCCTTCCTGCCTCCTGGACTCAAGGAGAAGAATACGCAATTACAAAGTTCACTCATGTAGAGCCCTTCAATTACTGAGTAACTCTGTCATGTTAGTGCATGACATCTGAAGTAATTCATTTTTTATCTGCCGATTAGCAGAAATTAAAATGGTTCTTGGAACGTCCCTATTTATGTGAGATCAAGTTCCTTATTACTACAGACTGTCTTAGTGAGGAAGGCATTTCTTTTTAACATCTCAGGCACCCCTGCAAGCAGAGATGCTAAATAAAAATATATGAAGTAAGCAGCAGAGGGGAGAATTGAGGACCTCAAGGACCACAGGTGGTGGAGCTCCAGAGCTTTGCCTGTCATAAGGTCACTTAAATGTTTTAATGAAAAGTCAAAATGCTTGCTGGCAAATGTGCACTGGAGGCAGAGGCACCTCCTTTGGAAATGATGCAATTACAGAGTGAGACTGACCTGCCTTTTACTGGCAGTGAGCTAAAAAGCAGCCATAAATATAAAGTGTTTCTTCAGCATGTGTTTGCCAAGCCAGCAGGTGGAGTGGCAGCAGAGCAGCTGCCTGCAGGATGCACTTGTGCAGTGATGAAGGATGCTGCTCAGGAACCCCAACAGGCCAGGCCAACCATCACCAGTAATACCTCTCCAATGGGATCTGGGGAAGGACCCATGGGGCTGAGGTAG
Organism: Megaceryle torquata; assembly: GCA_024611175.1. Lineage (NCBI taxonomy): Eukaryota > Metazoa > Chordata > Aves > Coraciiformes > Cerylidae > Megaceryle > Megaceryle torquata. The sequence goes on from JANIJG010007243.1 coordinate 192,276, forward strand.
GAGTTGTCTGCAGGGCCAGCAGCTCAGGGCCATGTCTGGGGGAGTCAGAGGGCTGCAAATGAAGTGGGAGAGTCAGTGGCAGTGCAGAGCAGCTGGAGCAAGTGATGGAATAAGGGAGGGGATGAAAGGAGGGAGTCTCAAACTATTTGGCCATGGCAAGAATGGTCACGTTGCCCCTTCAATTGCTTTTTGTACTTTCAAGGCATCCTGGGTGCTGGAAAAGTAGGTAAGGTGCCCTGGGGAAAGGCTGGGATTAGGAGGTGGGTGAGCATGCTCTTGTTGCCTCTCAGCACCATCCTCCGCCCCTACTGTGGGAGCATGGTCCAGAGCTCATAAACCCACAGGCCCACTTAGCTGAAGTGTAGGAAAAAAATAAACCATGGGAAAGGAGAACAGGCAGCTTAATCCCCAAATCCTTTTGCCTTGCGTGACAGCTTTCCAGCCAAGAGCAGCTCAAGAGGATAGAGCTGAAGGTACCGGTGGTGCTGGCTGCACTGTACCCAGGGGAAGCTGCACAACATTAATACTGATTTTTCAATGCTGCCCTGGACAAGGGCCTCCTGTATAAGTGACTGCATGAATCCATGTGTTTCAGTCTTTGCCTGCATATACCTCCTGGTGAAAAGCCTTGTTGTGTTTTCCCACTCCAGCTGGGGAATCCAGCCTTCCCTTTTGCAGGCAGAGTATAAAACAGAGAGGAGAAAAGGTAGAAATAAATGTAAGAACAGCCATAACAAGAGTAAGCTGGGCTACTGAGGCCATTTTCTATTTTTTCTTTTGGTCTTCGTTTGTCACAGGAAGATTATCAGGTTCACTGTGTGTGTATGGGTGAAATACGTGCATAGACACATGTGTACACATAAACAGTGCCAAGGCTCTGAGGTTTTGGCACTGTCATTGTAAACATATTAAGCATTATATAGGGCTGATTTATTATCTGACTCTGTAATAATCTTTTCAAGATATACCGATTGGCAATTTGCATATTAACAAATACATCAACACTGAGGCAATGTCAGATGTTATGCATGGCTATGTTCCACTCCAGAGGTGGCTGAATTTCAAACAGTGGCCAAATCAGTTAGACCCTTCAGCATGAAAGATGCTCTATTGAAATATGAATTACTACCTTCTCTGTTGTTGGTCTTTATTGTGCTTTGTCAAATTGCTTCGTCTGCTCCCTCTCCATGGCATTTGCTGTATCAGATACAGAAGCTGTTTCTGCCATGTGAAGTTCCTCCTGTCACACCTGGATTAGGTTATTTTTACTTGGTGAACTACATCCAGTCAGACTGGGCTGTGTCAGGTCTTCCCCCATCATCCTTCAGCTATGGGGTAGGCTGCATTCCTCTGAAACAATTCATCCTCTCCATAACAACTTACAGTTCCCTTAGCAAGTTGTGTCTCCACACAGGAAATGTCAAGCACATGTTGCTGGCTGGGCTATTGTTTTGTCTTGGTAATGAAGCCAAAGACACAAGCAATGAAACTGGTGCTCAGTCTGCTCTTGAGCAGTGTTGGGAATGAAAAGCTGGTGAGCACCACAGGCTCCAACTCCTTGAGCTGCACAGACTTCTCCACCACTTTGTCCAGCGGTGGAGATTTTATTGTCTTTCTAATCTGCAGTCAGCTTATAGGATGGAATTGTTCTTTACATCCACCCAGCTGCTCTACTCCACTTTCTCACGCACCAAGCTAAGAGCAACATGAAAATGTGATACTTGGCCAGCCCACTTCCCTGATGATGACCTGCTGTATTCTGGCAGGACTAGTTATTCTTTCATTATATTCCACGATGGAAGCAGCTGGGATGCAAGAAGGTCACCAGCTAAGCCATCAGAAAGAGAATATAAAGAGGGATGCTGTTCTCATTGCCTTGCCCCAAGTGTCATGGGTGCAGAGTGGCCAGGGCTGGAAGTCCCGAGAGCTGAGATCTTTTAGTGCAGCGCTCCTGGCCTTTAATATGCCAGGAAGATTTTAAGATGGTTTTGAAAGTTCCTGGGTTTTTTTTCTTGCCTTCATACAACTAGAGTTGGTAGAGAGATGAGCAGAGAAATTATCACCATTCACAGATTTGTATTACCTGGAAGAAGTCCCTCTAATTGTTGAGATTTGTGTTCAGGGCAGGGTAGTGTGTAATCAGCTACTCATCTGCTCTTTGGTGCCGAACACTGACAAGTTGTGTCTGCAGAGCTGAAAGCATTCAGGCAAGACTAAAGAAACTCATTACCCAGCCATCACCCTTCACGGCAATGCTCCAGGAATGAGAAATATCTGCGGCAGCTGTGGATGCTCTTAGTGGGCTGCAGTGCACTGGGAAGCACAGATGTCTGTGGTCGGCATGGGCAGAGCGGGTCCCAGCCCTAGATCTCCCTCCTGCAGCTCCTCTGATGACATGCTACTGGGTTTGGGGCACTCTCCACATCAGGATCCTTGCTCTTTGTATCACAGTAATGACTCTTACACACCCCACAGGGCCAAATCAAGACTTCCACTTATCTGCCTGCATAGATGTTGATGTTCACTGGCGTGCCTTTGCTCCTCTGACAGTTGAAGTGTGTCCCAGTCTTGTGTACTGGGGGCAGCCCACATCAGTTCTGGAGGAAGGTCCCACCCCTTGCAGCAGCCCTGTCCACCCACAGGGGTGTTTACATGGAAGATGTACTTCAGACCCCTCTGCCAGCATTACATGAAAGCAAAGTGAGCCTTTGAAGGAAAGGAAATTACCCTACTGCTGCACATCCATCTCTTACTCAATACGTTTACACACAAATCCTCAGTCTGATTTCTATATCCTTGCTGAAAGCAACGGGCAGTGGGAGATGATTTTTTTTTAAAACTTCATTTGCAAAACAAGCACTTTGAGCTATCATGTGAAGGCCCTGTGAAGTGCTGGTGCTCAGTGACATCCCTGACTCCAGGGACAGCAGAAGGAGGTTGAGGTGCCCTGGCAGAGACACGGTGACTGCATCCATGGTTCCTGCCCAAGCTGTGTCTGCCTTCATTGCTTGGATCCACACATTTCCACAGGCAGTAAATTCACTCAGAGACTGTTTCTGAGGGGCAGTGAGCAGGAAACAAAACTGGTGCTGCCTGCCAGCAAGGGTACTTGCAATCATCCTGAGAAGTTGGAGGACTTCTGATAGCCCCAGGACCTGGGTGGGGAGAAACACTCTTTCTGTGTCCTCCAGATCCTCTTCTAGTGCTTGGCCACCATCCCTGGGCTCTGATAGCAGCCAGGGAAGCTGACTGGGATATCCTGGTGGAATATGCACTCTGGGTTTCACTTTCCAGGATCTCCAGCAGTTTTACCCTCCTGCTGCTGGGAAGGAGAGCAACAGGTTTTGAATTTTTAATTAAAATTTTTTCTTTAATTTCTTTGGCGATATCAGAGATGAAAGTCTGCCTGGTAACAGTGCTGATGAACGTTGAGCACACAGGGGGCAGGTCTTGAAACGTGCTCTGCTGCACTGCCACATGTTCAGGGCTGGCTTTATTACAAACAGAGAGCAGGTTGCCCAGGTTGCTCCTGGCCAGCTTGTTTTCTGGTTACATTCACTGCTGAATATGAGAGAAACAACAATCCAAGCCTATGACTATTAGATCTGCCCATCATTACAGAGGGGAGCTCACCTCCCCCTTACTTGATTATATTGCAAGGAAATAGGGACATAAGCCGAGTGAGAATTTCCCCAAGGCGAGCCAGAAAACAGGGGCACGTTTGTCACTGCGGGGATGGTTTGATTTGCAGAGCCTGCAGGTAACTCGGGCTTGTGAAAGCAACACTCAGCGCTCGGGCTGGAGCGCCCGAAAGGGAAGGCAGGCGGGAAGCGGTCACCTCGGTGTAAGGCGATGAAAGGGAGCGAGGTGTGAAGCCGCAAAGGAAGCAGAGAGGAGGAGAGCTGTGGTACGAGGAGGAAAGCACAGGCTGGCAGCAGGCGCCCGGCACTGCCTGCAGTCGATTGCGGCGCCGGGTGGGCAGAAGCAGCTGGGCGGCAACCTGCAGAGATCTGGTATTTGGCTCTCCCCGTGAGGCAGGGACGCGATAAAGCGCTGCTAGCACGGAGCGCACCGAAGTCGTGCTGCCCTGATACTGCCAGCAGATCCATCCTGCCTTGCTTTGGGTGATGCTTTGTCCGCCTGCTTCAGGCCTTGGGATTTCGGGCAGGGGGACCTCAAGGCTGATTACCTGCTCATCATCCGTGGGCATAAGCCGTTCAGAGCAAGACTTTGCATTGCCTGCAGCTTTGTACAGCCCCCTGCATGTTTCTTCCAGAAGCAAACACAGAATTTTCCTTGCACTAACTACAAAACAAGATCAGGCACACAAATACAGTCACTCAAACCTCCCTGCCTCTGCTATAAACTTTCCTTTCCTGTCCTCCTTGTCTGATCTTTATATGGCCTCTACATACACTGATTTATCCTTTTTCATCCCAGACTGGCAGGAGGAGAACACAATAGACAGCTGCTTACACTATGTCACATCCACCTGTACTGTCCTCTCAGGAGAAACATCATATGGTACAGCTGTGAAAGATGACAGGGCAGTATCTGGGGACAGACATGAGGAAGGAGGGCCTACCAGGGAAACACTGTTATCCATCATCAGTGTGGGTGTACCCAGGCTTTTTGCACATGGACAGTCAGTTATGGTGATTGTCATACATAGAAAAGTTTCCCTGTTCCCATTGGGCAGTGGGGAGAGGATCTTAAAAGGTCCCTGGTACACAAAACAGCCCTATTAGAGCCTTTCTTTTTTGTCATTAGCATTGGATTAAAAATAAAGCACTCTGGATAAAGTAAATAATATTTCCAGGAGCTCAACTTCCTAAAATATAGGGGAGAATTTAGGACTTCTCATGCTCAGATGTCCTCAGCAATGACCCTCAGCATCACAGCCTACCTGCAGCTGCTGCAGCACTACACTTCTCCAAAAGGCCTCCCAGGATTTCTCCTGCCCAAGCCTTCTCCTTAACTTAGTTATTAAAGATGCCTGTGGAAAGCTCATTAGGCTTATCTCCACAGACCTGTCCCTTATTATCAGACACACCTGAGTATCCTGTGTACACACTTTTAAGAGTGGAAAGCAAGGCCTGTTTAGGGTTTGGATGAGGCAGCAGGGTTTCTTCACAGGGAGTTTCAGGCTATTTGCCTAGGAACAATCCCAGGGTCACCAGGAGTGAACCCTCTATAGCTGAATTGCTTCTCAGAGCAGGTGTAAGAAGGTACTTTTTAAGCTTCTATTGGTCCTGGTCAACAGTGTAGCCAGGTGCAAAAAGAAACATGAGCTCTGACTGGGATTCCTCTTGTGTCCATCTTTATGCTGCATGTTTCTTGGGTATAAAATGTCTCAAGAACAGCTTAATGGATGAATGAGAGCAGGGAGCTGGCATGAGCTTTTTAACCTGATACTAAACACTTTTTACCTTTAAGCTTCCATGATTCAGAAGCCTCTCACAGTTACTAGAGGAGATGTTCTGCTCTGCATAGTGCAGGTCTAGAAAATGGAACTGCCACAAATAGAAAGCATAGTAGATTATGTTTAGCCTACCTCATCCTTGCTGTGTTTCACACTTGTCTCCCATGAACCTGAACACAGACACCCAGTCAATGGGGAGGGAATATTTTTCACCAGAGAGTTGAGTCCAGCTCTGGATGTTGTTGGGTTTGTTTGTTTGTTTGTTTGTTTTTGTGGGTGGTTGGGGGTTATTTTTGTGGGTGTGTTTTGGGGGTTTTTTTGGGTTTTGTTTGTTTGTGGTTTTTTTTCTTTGTTTTTTTTCCTCCTCTTCTCTGATCCTCAAGTGTTTGAGATTATATTTGGGCTAAAAATCAGTTTTCTGTCCATGAAAAGCTCTTTATCTCTCATTTAAAGCCCATAATAAGGGGGCTGCTCAACCCTGGTTTCAATTGGTGCTCAGCATTCTTCCCTCTTTCGTTTTGGGGCCTCTCTCTTAACACCCCACTGCTTCCTGGGGCTGCCCATCCTCACCTCATCCTGTACAATCAGATTAATCCAGAGCCTCTGTATCTGGCCTGTAGTTGACATAGGTTTTTCCTTTGGGTCAGGCCAGTTTTTCACCTGTTAACAGCTCAGCTGATGAAAGCCATTAGTGTGTTCTGCAAACCTTGCTGTGCACTACAGGACTGCATGGAGTACTACATCACCCTGCCCTACCCCAAGCTCACAGAAACATGGGTTGCAACCCAGCAGCCTCAGGTAGGCTTTCATTTCTGTTCTGTGATTTTGCTGTAATTTTGTGCTTTTGTGAGTTATGAAGTGGCTGCTGCATGAACTACTGTGAACCTGCGATGAGCCATCACTCAGCTCTGACCTGTCATCTTGGGCTCTCTGCAAATGCAATGAGCAGTCTCTGAGACCACCACATTCTATCTTTAATGATCTTTTTTGCACCTGTGACACCATAACATATTGTGAAACTGAAAACCAAGAATCTTGAGAACAATTATGAAACCTGTCCCCCCAAAACCACCATTCCATCCACTTAATTCTGTGTTTTCCTTAACACTTTAAGAAAACTATCTTAGCCTGTATCATCTGAGAGACAAGCACTGCCAGCAGCAGGCTGGAGATGCTGTTGCATTCTTTGGGATGCTCTTCCTCAAGGCAAAGACTTTTTTTCCACTCTCCTGAATGGCTCATTAGATCCTGTTTAGGTGGAAACAGTACTTATTTCACTTGGGAGATACTCAGAGCTGTCTACCAGGCAAGTGCTACCTACCTGGAACTATTCTGGAGGATGCTTCTCTGCAATCCAACAGTAATTGTAACAAGATCACCCAGATGTATTAGCAAACTGGGAGCTTTGTTGAACAATAATATTAAATGAGCAATAAGCTGTTTGCCAATTTGAGATTTACTTGCTTCTGTGTGTGTGCAAGTTGTGTTTGGATCTGGTTGTTTTCAGTGATTGTGGCTGATTTGAGGATTGCTTGTCCTAATTCAGACTCACAAAACCCAGAGAGGGTTTAGCACAGAGTGCCTGTGCTGGAAGTCAGCAAAAACTCTGAAGAGGGACAAGTAGCACCACTGTGCATACAACCTGATAAAGGCTGCAAGATCGATCAGTGAGGGAGAGTGATTATTTAGCAAAGTTCAAGGAGAAGCAATGGGAGAAAGTGAACAAAAATCCTCCATATGACAAGGGTCCACCTTAGCCTGTATGATGCTCTCATGAACTGGGAAGAGTCTTCCCCTTGCACTGAATCTGTTCTAGCCTTCATGTGTCACAAGACGCAATGTTTCTACCATTTTGTGGATGGCTTTTCTAGCTTGCTTCTGCATTAGGAACAGTCCATCTTTACCCTTGTAGCCAGAGGAAAAAATCTTAAAAGCATTCAGGGGATGCTCTTCCAGAGAGCACAAATGGATTTGACTTTAGAGGAAAAGTGTTTCTTTGGTGCAGAATCACAGAATGGTAGGGATTGGAAACCCAGGGCATACCACCCAGGAACAGATCCAGGTGAGTCTTGAAATTCTCTAGAGAAGGAGACTCCACAATCTCCATGGGCAGCCTGTTCCAGGGCTATGTCACTCTCACAGTGAAGTTTTTCCTCACGTTGAGGTAGAACTTCCTGTGTTTCACCTTGCTTCCATTACCTCTCATCCTATCACAGGGAACAACTGAAAAGAGACTGGCCCCTTCTACTTGACACCCACCCTTCAGGTATTTGTAAACATTCTTAAGATCCCCAGAAGCTTTTGTTGCCTTGTACCGTAGCTTGACAGTAACTCCTTGGACCAAGAACTGTGAGCCTCCAGCCCAACCACAAGACAGCAGACCATGGGAAGGAGATGAGGAGAGGCCATGGGCCAGTGGACAGCCACACACACATCTTCCCTCACTAACTGAGGTAAGTGCCTTTACACTTAGAAATTAGAGTCTGCTTTGAACAGACAGATGTAAGATTGATCACTTCAACAGCCAGCTCCAGCCTCCTGTTACTGCTTGCCATATAAATTTGCTCACAAATGTGCTCTGCTCCATTATAAAATCAGTTCAATTTAATGCCCCAACTCCTTCTGGAAAGCTCCTCCAAAACCTCCTTACTTGGTCACTTACAAACTTGCTTATGATTTCCACCTTAAATTCATTCCATCTCTATCGATATTATATATTCCTGCTGCAAAATAATTTTCCAGCCTTGAACAGCTTGTTTTCCCCTCCTCAGATTTTCCCCTCTCTTGTGTATTTACAATGATAAATCAGGTCCCCTCTCAGCTGTTTCTGTTTCCCGGACTTCTGAGCTCATGCTCACAAGACCACCTTACGATGCTTGTGTAGCCAGTTTCTGCACTGCCCCTGGGTTGGAGGCCTCCCCTTTAAGCATGGGTAGTCTGCTCTGCATGCTATCCTAGCCCAGCCATTCCTGCAGCCAGACACGGTGGTATCAATATTGCACAAGAGCTGGTGGGGAGATAGGTTTTCATGCTGCTGTGAGATCTTGCTTGTCTTCTTGATGCCTCAACCCAGAAGCACCCTGGTCATTCAAAATCACCTTATGTTCAGTGACAACACTAAGATCTTTGTATTACAGATGCATACATACTGGGCTTTCTCAAGGAGCAAGGTTGCCTTCCCTCTGTTCCTAATTTTTCTAGGGGTGGAGATGTCAGACATAAGGAAACATACATCTTTCTGCTTCTGATGTGTGCAGGACTTTACAGCAGCGAGGACAGAAACATTATTTGTACAAGGTGTTGTAGACTGGAGCCTTGAGAAACCAGCCTACTGGAGGTGGAAGCCTCACAAGTTTATAAAATTTCTAATATTTATGCATTGGGAAATGAGAGATTTTACAACAGGATTTCATACCTCTGGCATTGCTCCCCACTAGATCAGCTCCAAACCTGCCCAGGTCTTGTCTGGGACGAAGCCCTGCATTGTTCCCTCACATCCTGTCTGCTTTCAGCATCAGGGTAAGGATCTTAGCTACTCCTAAAGCCAAAGGGCCTTTAAATGTCAGAAACCTCTGGATATAAAAGCCAAAAAATACAGAGAAGAAGTACGAAGAGGCACAGCCCAGATAAGCTGAAGATTTCCCTCAGCAAAGCAGAAGCCCTCAGTGTCCCTCCTTGTGTCTTCTTGTTTCCCTCTGAGACCCAGGATGTAGTCAGTGCTTTCACACAGTGATGCTCCAAGCTGTGGAGCTGGGAAGGGGAGGATCACCACATCAGCAGCAGTGCTGGCAGGACTTCCACTTCTCTTCAAAGGTAAAATTCCTTTGTTTCCTGATCATTGGCTCAAATGTTGCATTGTCCAAACAATTAATTACAAAAGGGAATTAAGCAGCTCCTTTCATTTTCCACGATAATTGTTTTATTCTTGGGAAACCTTGTTTGCTGCACTTTAATTTAATAGGCATAAGACAAACACACTGATTAACTAACTGTTTCTAAATTTACTCAGGGCAATAAAAGAGAGCTTAATCTTGCAATGATGAGATTTGAATGACAGGTACTTTTGAGGGGCAGGTCAGGACAGAAGGCCAAATAAGGACCCATCCTGGGGAAACCTGCTGTCCCATTCCTCTACACCTGCTCCAGCTGTTCCTGCACATGGGGCAGAGCACTGAACTGGAGGCAGAGGTTCAGCCCTCTAAAATACGCTCAGTGCCTTTCAGTCTTTCTCACAGGTGTGCTCAGGTTGGCTGTGGCAATAGCAGTGTGGTACCACAACCTCAGGTTCACTGGATGTGGCACTTCAGGATGTGGTTTAGTGGTCCTGATAATATTTAGTAGATGGTTGGACTTGATCTTGAAGGTCCTTTCCAACCTTAATGATTCTATAATTCTGTAAGAGAGAAGTCCTGTGTGTGTTTTCTGCTTTGATCTTTTGAAGGCTATGGTTATCTTCAGACCACAGGAAGCCGGGGTAAGGTTGCAGGCACAGATCTCGGAGAACTTGCTAGACCCACATGGTGCATCACCCCCCATGTGCACATCAGCAATGGTGCTCAGCTACTGGTGCTGGTAGTGAATGTATTTCTCAGCACTTTTCTTCCTCTGTTTTTGCAAAGGTAGTGCACCATCCTCAGGCTGATATTTGAAGTCCCACGTGGTTTTGGCAAATTTGGCCTTTGGGTTTCAGTGCAGCCCACATGTAGTAGAGTAGCCCATGAACGTGACTTGTGGCTACCTCAATAGCTAGCTAATGGAGGTTGGCTAACTGTGCTTATTCTGCAGTGAGACATCTTGTGTGTCACAGCAAGGGAAAAGTCTGAGTCACGGTGATGCCCAATTCAGTTGTGGTGCCTGGGTTGAATGATTCCCCTGGTCAGTTTCACATACTCATAAAGAGGGAGGGCAAAATCCAAGGAGCTGCCACTAAACCCAGTTCATTCAGGCCTGCAGCCAGTATCCCAGATGTCCTGTATCTTCTAGGACATGTGGCAGAAAGAAAAAAATGAAATGACTCTATAACACTTAATTCACAGAAATTTGTATGCTTTTTCTTATCCATGCTGCCATGGCTTGTGAGAGTATGAAGGCACTCTAGGGAAGCAGGCAAAGATTTAAGATGTAATCCTTTCAATTTCAGACATTTTAAAAGTATGAATGCACCAGAGTAACTGCCTCTCCCAGGTCTAAGAGATGTTGGCAGTATGTGAAAGGGAAGGTCAAAAAGGACAAAATCCTGCTCTCCAGCAAATTCAACAGCAAAATTCTTATTGACTCTGCTGAAATTGGGACCTTGAAGAAAGTGTCTTCTGCTGAAACACTCTGAGGATATTTTAAAACCAGATTAATAAATAATTGGATCATCTGCATCAGAGTCCGTAAGTGGAATGACACATGGAGGGTGTCTGTAAATGGAACAGCTTCAAATATGCAGAGTAAAATACACAGCGGAATGGATTCTTTATTTTTTTTTTCATAATAGACATAATTATTGCCAATTTGGGTCTCTGTTGCAAGCACAATGAGAAGCACTGCCTGAGAGATGGGATGATTTCTCCTAAGAACCGAACAGACAGATAGTAAAAGATTGCTCCTGCCTTACAGGGGTGACCATCATATGAGACAGACCAGGGTCAGAAGCAATACTAGGGAAATAGTTTGCCTGAGGCTATGCAGCAGATCAACTTCCCATTGCCTAGAGTCCCACTGGGGTCCTTTGCTTTTTGACAGAGATGCCTCTAAAGGCAGCAATATCTGTTGTATCTCCTCCCATCAACACTGGGCACTGCCTGTCCTGGACCACACAAATGTGTTTTAATTAATATTCCTCTTGAGGGTGCAACAGTGGTTGGGGTTAACCCAGCAGGGTTTCACACCAGTAGTCTTCATAACAGCATTAGACCATAAGTTCATTGAAGAGGTTACTTCTGGACCACTGCGCTTAATAACTCTTAATCCCTTTTTCAGGTGTCTTATTCTTTTTCCTTCTGCAACACCCTGAGGAAATGAGCTGCCCAGTTGATGCATTCTGGAGGAACACCTTCCTTTTGCTGCCTTTTGACCTGTTATTTGAGAAGTGGGCACTCTTTGTTTCCTGGATTGGAGGAAGCAGTCAATAATTAATTGTTCTTTGTTCTTATCCTCCACTCCATTCTGAATTTACATCTACCCTATAAGTCCCACCATCATTCCTTCCTCAAGACAACATGAGATAGTTATTTAGCTTCTTCCTACTTGGAAACATAGTAAAGGAAGGTGGTGTATTTTTTAGGAAAAAAAAAATAAATTGATGTTTCATTTGCATAGCATGTAGATAGCAGCAACATCAGCCTTTTTTAAAACCTGAAACTGAGAGGAACATTGAGAAAGGTACTGATAGCAAGAGAAACACTTTGAAAGACACTGAGGGTGGGATTTATCACATCTAATGTGCAGTGCTCCCATGCAGACATCTCCATCTGAGGTTGTCTCCCTGGGATCCTGGTTTAAGGGCTCGCCAACACAGGTGAGAGAGGGCAGGGGTTTTTGGCTTATTTGAAGTAAGATGATGGCTGCCCTACAGCACACTGTCTCTAGTGGAGGTTGAGGCAGATGTGGACACCTGCGTTTTGAAGTGATAATGCCAACTAGTTAAGTAAGACTCTCAGGCTGTGAGTCATAGCAGTGACCATCAACCAGCCCCAAACAATGAGCTGGTCTTGACGCTTCCTTGCTGTACCATATCCGTTATTAATCCATGGGGATAGTGCTTGGTTTCCAGACATTTCTGGAGGTATATGGGGTGCAGTGTGCTTATCCTCCCCTGCGCACCTGGAACTTTCCCTTCTTCAATCTCAATGGCAGAAAATCTGTCTCAAGAAATCTGAGATGTGATATTTTTAGGCTTTTTCCTGCACAATGAGGCTGACTAGAATTAAATTTTTTTTATAAATGCAAATATATTTTTGATCAGTTGACATCTCATTTACACTAATTGTTTTTAAATATAATTAGCTTTTACAGGGATAACTTTCCTCATTTTTAAATTGAGGTTGAAATTACACTGTATGTATATAGATGGGGAGACAGACTTTCTGTTTCAGTTGATTTAATCATATCTTCACTGTGAATAATGCTCTTTGTATTTTGATAAGAAAAATGAAGAAAATCTAAATCTTTCTTCATTTTTTCTTTTGGTGTTCGCATGAGCTAAAGAAAACAGTAGCATTAGCATGAAACAGATGTTAAATTTATTAAATACATGTCAAAGACCCAGGAGAGGGACCCCCTTGGTAGAATCATAGAATCGTTAAGGTTGGAAATGACCCTAAAGATCATCAAGTCCAACCATCTACTAAACATTATGACCACTAAACTATGTACTGAAGTGCTACATCTAGACATTTTCTCAACACCTTCAGGGATGGTGACTCCACCACCTCCCTGGGTAGCCTGTTCCAATGCCTAAACACTCTCTCAGGAAAGAAATTTTTCCTAATATCCAACCTAAACCTCCCCAAGTGCAACTTAAGCCCATTTCCTCTTTTCCTATTAATACTTGCCTGAGAGAAGAGACCAACACCCACCTCACTACAACCTCCTTTCAAGTAGTTGTAGAGAGCAAAAAGGTCTCCTCTCAGCCTCCTCTTCTCTAGACTAAACAACCTCAGCTCCCTCAGCTGCTGCTCATAAGACATTTTCTCCAGACCCTCAATGTCTTTTTTATACTGCAGCACCCCAAACTGAACCCAGTACTTAAGCTGCAGCCTCACCAGTGCTGAGTACAGGGCATGATCACTTCCTTACTCCTGCTGGATGCACTGGTTTTGATACCAGCCAGGAAGCCTTTGGCCTTCTTGGCCACCTGGGCACACTGCTGGCTCATGTTCAGCTGGCTGTCCACCAGCAACCCAGGTCCTTTTCTGCCAGGCAGCTTTCCAGCCACTCCTCCCCAAGCCTGTAGCATTGCCTGGGGTTGTTGTCACTGAAATGCAGGACCCAGCACTTGTCCTTGTTAATCCTCATCCTATTGACCTTGGCCCATCAATACAACCTGTCCAGGTCTCTCTGCAGAGCCTTCCTACACTCAAGCAGATCAACACTCCCGCTCAATTTGGTGTCATCTGCAAACTTGATGATGGTAGCAATGGGGTCTATCTCCACTGATAAAATTATAAAGGAGTAGAGCATCCCCTTGAAAAAACAGGAAGGTACCACCTGGATGGTAGAACTTGAAAAGAGATGAACCAAAGGGGTCATTTTGGCCAGGATGTACCTGACATATGTCCACACTGCACCCTCAAGATAGCCCATGTTCTCTGCTCTCATCTGAGGCAGTCTAGGGCCAGTCCCTGCTGGCATCAGTGGGTGCTTTACTGCATGTCTACACTCAGCCCCACCAGCCCTCACCATGTAAGAGCACAAATGGAGTCTCTGGTCATAAAGTGTAATTGGACCCTTCACCTGATGGGATGGCAAGGCAAGATTTGTGAACCCCATGGCTGCCTTTTATGCTTTACCCTGACAGGTAAGAAGTTGGTTTTCATGAGCAACATTCACCCCAAACCTCCTGACCATCCCTTACTGAAATTCCGAATTGTGGACTGAGGCAAGGTGGCTGTCACAGCCTTTACGGGAGATTTGGGACAGGAAGCATGGATGGTATCTCCAGCAGCACCAGCTTGCCACAGCTGGCAGGTTTGATAATGGTTTAATCCTTGTGCAATGCCTCCTCTCTGCATCCAGGCACTCAATGAATATAAAGCAGAAATAAAAGAATTGCCTCATTAAAATCTAGTCACAGAGCTGAAGATAATACCCCTGTCTTTATCAGATATGAAGTCACGCGAGCCCCAGCAAGGAAGGGAAATGATAGATGGAGTAAAATGTACCTCCTGTCCCTCAGACACACCCAGCTCCTTTGCGGTCCCATCAGTGGCTGCCGTCAGCACGTAACGTCTCCGGCAGTAATGAATGACTGACAGCGCTGCATGAATCCCTGCTGGAGAGCTGTCAGTCAAGGGCTCCCGGGAGGAAACGCAAGAGGAACCTGATTGAAGAAATAACCCCCAGTTCAGATCTCTGGTGACTCCCTTTCCCCACCCTCATCAGCAGATCCAGATGCATCCCTGCGGGCTGATGTTTCTGAGTCAAACAAACATAGCCGTGGCTCCTTCCCTCCCTGCTCAGCAAAGACACCTCCACCCTTTTGGGTTTAGCACTCTTAACTCCTGTCTGGAGGCTTGCTCCCTTGCTCCTGGCCTTTCTTTGAGCACCGCCCATTCTGGAGAGCCACCTACCACTTGCTGCCCTTTAACCAAAACTCCCATCTCCACCAGAAGCTCCCCAACTCCACCCCAGCCCCACTAACACCTATCTGTAAGCATGTCTTGGTATCTTGCTCCTTCGAAACTACTCCATCGAGGGCCTGGAACAAGAAACAAGGTTCAGCTCTTCTCCTACCAGGACTACCCCATGTGGGCGTTCACAGACAAGGATTTAGACCACTGAGCTAGAGAGGAAAAAACACTTATTTTCCCCGATTCCAGTCCCCTGACCTCACAGATGCTGTGAATCCTCTGGGTTTTCAAAAAGGAAGCAACATCTGACTGTTGTGGGGATAAACCGGAGTAGTCAGGCAGCACTTAATTTTCAGATCTGAAGAAAGGGAAGGAACACAATAGAAATCTAGGTCTTAGAAAAAACTGTTCAGAGACCCTCTGAAAAGCCCTTATCCCCCGAGATTTAGCACCAAAAAAACCCCACAAATCTGCTTCTAAATGCACTGAACTCTAGAGGTGTGCCCTAAGTTGTGTCATTAGGAAAAGTGTAAGGCTGGAGATGATCTGAACCAAAGTGGCCCAAAAGCTGATGAATTCAAGTCTGAACCCTCCTAAGAAGGCTCTCCATGTTAAATCTATCTGATTCTTGGGCTTCAGTCTCTTGTTGGGATGGGAGCTGAAAGCAAGCATCTGACCCACAGCAAACACCTCCACCATGGTAGCTGAGGGGCTTTAATATAACAGAGGGGTTGCAAGCAGGTGCAGACATCCCCAGCCTGCTGTCTGGCAGCTGGGCCACTGCTGCCTACGGACATTGTCACGGAACTGCCCTTGGGATGTCTCCTCTTGCACTGCTGTATGTGCAGGGTGTAAGGACACCTTACCCCGTGTCACCGCTGGTGGCAAGGATGGAGAGGTGATGCCCCCACTGGTGGATGGGGCTGCCTTTAGGAGTACAAACTGGTTTGTCTACAAGCTGCTTCAGAGACACCAGCTCATGTTTCCACAATGGGCGGGCTGCTTTCAGACCACCCCAACCCCCACCCGGTAGTGGTGCCGATTCAATGCTGAGGAGCCCTGAGCACCCAGTATTAGGGTACTGAGGGTGCACATCTCTCATCACTGCCCCTCAGGGCCAGGCAGCAGGGCTCATCAGGGCAGGCCACCTAAATTGTTCCTTTTTTCCCCCATATTCACACACTGTTTCAGGTTTTCTCTGCATTATTCATCAAGATCCCACGGGAGTTCTGTGGCAAAATTTGGTTTCTACCCCCATTTCCTCTTTAAATGAGGACCTTAAATGACTTCTTATTTCTCCTGACCGATACATAGATTTTGGTACGGGCCAAGCAATAGATTATCAGACAATTCCAGAGAAGAATAAATATTATTATGATAATATATGTTAATATAATAAATGTTTTGGACTCAATGATCTTAAAGGACTTTTCCAACTGAAACAATTCTAACATAGCACAATCACCTCCAAAACTGACCATTGCAGAGCTAGGAGCAAGGAAAAGAAATTAAAATCAATTTCTTTGTGTGCAATAAACTGGATTCTGTCTTTGATAATAGGACTAGGATGCAGAGCATGCAAATGAGATCATTAGTCCTCAAACGAAGCAGGGACTGTACAATGCTCCATATACTGGAGCTGAAATGTTGCAGACCTCTAGTCAGAGGTTGGTTTTTCGTCTTGGCAGGTTTTCATTGGTCCTAGCATCAGCTGGACAACTTGACAGATCACTCACAGCAGCATCCCCCAGCCACAAAACAGCTCACAAAAGGGCCCAGACACAAGTGCCTTAGACCGCAGCATATCTTCGGTCAATTGTTGAAAGAGAACATGGTGGAAATTGGTAGAAAATATAGTGTACTGTGACTGTAAATACTATGTGAATTATTAACTTGCTGTTTACTAACTTCAATATTTTTCTATTCAATTATTCTCTATAGATAGAGCAAAGGACTGCTCTGATTTTTAAATAATACACAAACTACTTTTTGTACATATTTACAGGAAGTTTTGCACATCTTTTTCCTTGAATAGATTTTGAATTATTTGCTGCATGTTTTATTAAAGCATCTGTTCAATAATTAAGGAGGGTATATAATTAAATGTAAGGCTACTGAATGATTCGTACTGCAGTATTTATTAACACTGTATTGAAAATATAACCCCTCTCATATGAGTTGTTTTTCAGGACTTCTTTATAGGGAGGGGGAGCCACTGTCTCCAGTTTACTGCTGGGGAAACTGAGGCATGGGAAGGGCAGATGACTTAGGGGACTGAATATGGACTTAAAAGTCAACTTAAGAGCCAGTACAGAGTTCCAGCCATCAAACGTTGTAGCCTCCTGGCATATTCTGCAGTCCCCTATAATACCTCAAACCATACACAACTTCTGTGCACAAAGCAATAATCTCCCTGGCAAAAGAAGTGTGTATAACTAAAGTCCTGGCAAAAGGAGTGTGTATAACTAAAGTCCTTCTTGCTCTTGATGGCATTCAGTAGGCAGTTATTGACCTCAGCATTTAAAGTGACAGGTCCCAGATCTGCACAGATGACAATTAAACACAAATGGCCTTAAAAGTTATTTGGGAAAACTCGCTGACTCAGGAAAATAAGTGTTTTGTGCTTAGCCTGGACCCAATTGCACACACTGTGATGTAATTTATTGTTCATAATACACAACTCATTTGAGGCCCTGCAAGCTGTGAAACATTTAAATCAGCCCGAGGGTGACTTTGAACACTGTTACTGAAACACAGTGGAAAAGCCTTTAGCGAAAAGGACAGGGAGTTTGGAGTTGTTCTGTTCCTTCCTGGCCATCAGAAAACTAGCTATAAAAGGAGGGGGTTTCTGCTTACGTGCAGGAATCTCAGCCCACTTTTTTACTTATTTATTAATTATTTGCAGTAGTAACCCCCAGACACAGACCAGGGCTGCACAGGGGTATAAATCTAACTGGAAAAAATGTGAACTTGTAAAAACTTCTCTCATTTAAGGCGACATTTGCTCCTAACTCTTGCTTTTCATTAAAAGCAGACCCAGCTCCTCAGCTGAGAGCTATGAATCAGGCTTCCACCAGAACCTTGTAAACATGACGTAAGTCCAGGTTGAAATGGTGCAGAAGCAACAACTGCATGGAGCTAGGAGGAGTCTCAGCTGTGGGCAGAGATTTTACAGACCAGCCTGGCAGGAAGTTGGGCACATCACGAGCTGGAGGTTTCCTTTCCAGCTTTCCTTGACAACAGGGAATTAACCTCCCTTGCTGATCTGCTCAATTTTTGCTTTTTTTTTTTTCCTATGAGGACTTCCCATTAAATGAGCTTTATTTTGTCCTTGCTGAGAACTTCAGAGTTAGCACATACAAAAATGTCTCAAATTGGATTTGAGTAAATCTAGCCCACCCTCTGCCCCTGGCATCCCCCAGCTATTACAGTGCCTTGTGTAGATCTTTTCATAAATATCCTGGTAACTTCTGATTAGTGTCAGGTGAAAGACAGTTTTTGCTCCTGTCTACATGGAGTGTCTCCCATGAAAATTAAAAGAACCAAATTTTGTTCCACCTCCCCTGCCAATGGGACCTTTCTCTCTCAGTGATGATCTCAGCTTTCTTTGTGGTGGCAGTTTCTAGTCCTGTTGCATCCAGCCTTTCTCATGGATGATCCACTTCCTATAGTACTGCTGGGTTCATTTCATAGCCCTGTTTCTAGGAATGTACTTCCAAGAGTTTTGTGACCCCCCTGGCTATGAGGACCCCTAATTTGGGAACTGTTGATCCAGAGGTCACACACAGCTCTGGTGTACTGGACAACATGGAGACTGACTTGACTGTATTTTCAACTGTAGACCTGGTGATGCCAAGGTTGATATTTATGGGGAACCTAATTGTGACTTCTTTCATGGAGAAATGAGACCTTTTTGGACTATACCTGTGTGGTAGTTGGGAACTATTTATGAGAAACTCCACTGCTTTTTGACAGACAAACAAAAGTGGCAGATCCTGCCTGAATGTGCATGCTCTCACAACACTGACATTGGAGCTGGTCTAAATAACGGTGATGCTGCAGAGCACAGGCACTTGGTTCCATCAGTCCAGCTGAATCCAAACCTGCCACCACACTACACCACCACAAAGCCAGACACAGGACTGCAAACTAACAGGTAAAATTCAGCTTCTATTTTTAATGGTGTGAGATGAAACTTGTAGAAGCAGCGGTCAGATCACCTCTCTCAGGCTTCTTAGATTGTTTACCCAGACAGTGCTTCCACGCCAGCCAGGATGGGGACAATGCATCATTTCTCAGAATGTGCGACTGACCCAGGTAATGACGCAGAGTCTGGGTCTCCTCCTGCCTGATGGGAAGCAGCTGAGCCCATGGCTATGGGATTGCAGAAAAACCAGTTTTGGGTGCCAGCCACATGCAGGGGCCCAAGAGTCCATGTCAAAGCCAGCCTCAGAGAGGTTGTCAACATAGAAACACTCCAAAAAAACAGCCTTGCTTGGCACCAATCTCCCTGTACTGGAAAAACTCAAATTTACGTGCTGCAGATGAAATTAAGTGGTAGAATCCAATTACTGGCACCTCATGGCTCATGACTATGATGTTACTAATTAACCATGATGAGCAAGCCCCAAAGACCTTCCCTTTGAGACACAGACCATGGAGCCATCATGCCTTGTAGACAGGGCAGTGACAGAGGTGGGCAGATGTCTGGGGCACTGACCCTAGCCTGGTACATATAGCCCTTTCAGTTTACCACACTGCCACCCCCCCTTACATAGAGCTCCTTATGCATTATTCAGTCTTACTCCACCAGCCGTGCAAACCTAAGGTCATCACTGTAGAGAAACCGTCAGAACACATATCTCTCCTGAGCCATAGTGATCAAAATGTGGTTTCTCACCTCGTCTCTGATGTCTTCCTCGCTCTCCTCAGCAAGAAGCTCAGCAAAGCCCTGGTTATCACTGTCTGGGGCCAGTGCTGCTGTGGTTACCAGAACATAACTTAGAGCTCTGCAGCCTTGATAGTGATGATGATGTTTGGTTTGGGTGTGGTTTCCATTCCCCTCCTGGGACCGCTCAGGTTTCCTCTAGAGCCTGTGTAACAACTTCTCCCCCAAAATGATGCCATTTGCAGGCACTGCTGCTCATTTCTTGCCCATCCTGAAGACATGCTGTGGTGTGCTGGATAAGGCACTCTGACTTGCAGAGCTGCGCCTTCCCTGTCAGTTGGGAGAACTTATAATTACAACTCTCATTATTGTAAATTGTGTACGTAGTCCTGTAAAACATGAGACTTTAATCCTATTAATTGCTGTGTTTTGAATTCTTGCCAGCAATTTATCCTTCCCTTCCCCAGCCCCAAACACCCAACACCCAAAAAAGAAATTATTC
Source organism: Megaceryle torquata (assembly GCA_024611175.1). Lineage (NCBI taxonomy): Eukaryota > Metazoa > Chordata > Aves > Coraciiformes > Cerylidae > Megaceryle > Megaceryle torquata. The sequence goes on from JANIJG010007243.1 coordinate 212,366, forward strand.
AGTCCAGTTTGTAGCATGACACTAGAGCCACGAGAGAGCCCAGGCTGCTGCAGCCAGGTTCGGGGCTCCTAAAGAGCTGTTCCAAGGCACGGTTCACACAGGATTGTAGGGTCCTTCTCCCAGCTGCTGGCAAGGTCTGCTCTTCCCATGGGATTAGCACCACCAAGGCTCTGACAAAACCCAGGCTGTTTCTCCCCCTCCCCAGTTCTGCTCAGCCTCAGCCTTTCCTGGAGAGTGGTTAATGAGTTCAGCCCCTGAGCTCAGACCCCTTTCTGGTCCCCAGTGCTCATCTCTGCATTGTGGTTGACTCTCACCTCAGACCCTGCAGTCTGCCAGAAAAGAGTGTGTTCTCCTGCCAGGAAAACAGGGGTTCAGCACCCCCAAAATGATGCCCAAAATGTACTAATACCTCTCTATGCAGTCTGCAGGCATAGGTGAGTTAGTCCTTATCTCCTGCCCAAATTTCATCTCTCTTCTCTCTTCTCTATCCTTCCACTCACCTGCTTCCCAAGCAATTCTCGTGTCTGGTCCTGTATGAGTTGTGTCACTCATGAGAGTCACCTTCTTCCCTCCCACCACAAGTCCTGTCAGCAGCAGGAAACAGTCATGTCCTTTCAAACTGCTTTGGAGCCCTTTAAGTGGAAAACAATGTAGCAGCTGCAAAAGATCCGTATGTGGCAAAGACTCAGTCGGATTTAAATACTAATAATTTTTCTGTTTGGAGCATACGTGGGAACCCCAAAAGTGTTTTGCAAAGGATGGTGAGGGTCTGATCATGTCATGTTGTAGGAAGACAAAGAAACCATGTCTAATCAGAAAAGGAAGCAAAGGGAGACGGTGAGGACCCAGGAGGGGGATGGAAGTCCTGCTTGCCTTTGTCTTTTCCTACACATGGGACATCTCACTGGGGTCACACCAGTGGAAATGGAACACCAGGACCTCAGCTCCCCTTTAAGTAAGTTGTTCTCCAGCCAAACAAGAAAGGGCAGAATGGAGCACACAAAAGCATGACATGGAGATCTTCCCCAGAGCCAGGTACTAGCACAAGAGCCCCAAGAGCTACATCTAACTCTTTTCCAATCCCTCACCAAGTGGACTTTCATCATACTCATAATTAGGGATAATAATTTAAAGAGACAGATGAAGAACCAAATCTGCTTATCCTTTAGTGAAGCTCTTTCCTTTAATCTCTCTCTGGTTCACTAACACATGGAATGTAGCCAGGCACCCACTGCCCTCATTAAAAGGAAACTTTACCTTCCTGCTCTTGGCCTCAGAGGCATGCTGGGAATGAAGAGAGGGCACAAAGGCAGCCCTCCGACCGCTTGAGACATGTGGGAACTTTGAAAATCATCAGCCTGGGCTTGTTTCAAGACCAATGTCACAACAGAGGCCAGTTGTCATGGTAACAGGTTATCAGCTATCAAAAACCATCCACGAAAAAGATATCACAAAGAGTTATGGCAACTGGGATGGGGGGAGAATGGGCACACAGCTGGGAGGGGGATGCCAAAGGGTGGCTTTGCCCTTGGATTAGGGGGAGGCCAGAGGGAGACCTGAAGAGGCTGAAAAATTCCACCACTCCCCTTTAGTTCCCATACAGGTGCTGCAGGCAGCAGATCAAGATGACTTTTTGGGGTCAGGAGAGAGGAGATGCAGACACGCAGGGTCCCGATTTCCCTTGCCATGGAGGTGAGGGCAAGGAGGTTCCTGTAGCACCTTTTCCCTGGCAAGGCTGGAGAACTTTATAGTAGAAAAAAACCCCAACTGATGTCAAAGAAGCAGGAGATCTGAGACAATGAAGAACCTCAAATGCTCCTGTACAAATAGTGCTGAACCCTCCATTTGGAGTGAGATGAAAGCCTACAGCCTGCTGGTTGGGAACTGGGGCTGTGAGGAGGATGAAGGCTCTGCATGGGGGCACCCCTGACCTCCCCAAACCTCCTGCTCCATCTGCCCAGATGAACATCCTTTCCTTTGCTATCATTTCAGCTGGAACAATGGGCCACCCTGCTCTTCCCGTGATAAAGCTTGGTTTGCCACCAATGTGGTGCTTTTGCATGTCTCCTCCAGCCCTGTTTTAAGTGCCCTGGCCACTGTGCTCCCATGGTGGGCAACAGGGAGCCCCACTGTGAGGACCAGCAATACCAGTGCTAGTATCTGCCAGGTGAGAGCTGATGCACTTGCTGGGCTAGGAGCTGTTGGAAGTGGGAAGCCATTGTAATCAGATACGCAGTGTAATAGCATTAATCACAATCAATGTATTAGATAGGGATAATGTAGATGCTGTGCAATCTCTCTCAGATAGCAAATACACCCACACATCCCAGCACAGCCACACAGTCCTCAGGACACCAATGATCTTCTCCTGATCCTCCCAGGATGATGACAGCATTGAGTTCTTTTTGCCTCTGCTTCTAGGATCCTGCTGTTCTCCTCTGCCCTGCCTTCTTTGGGGTTCACCCTGCCAGTTTGTCTCCTTCCCTTTTCCCCATGCCCTGTCTGTATTCCTTGTTTTTCTCCAGTGACGTAATTTGGAGAGCTTTTCTGAAAGGCACTCGTCTCATCCACACAAAGGCACTTGTCTCATCCACACGCCTCCATCTCCATGGCTGGTGAAGGCTTTGGGAAAGTCTGGGAGTGAGACCTTGATGTGCTGTTGTGTAGGTGGGCAGTGAAGGCTGTGCTGCTCCACTTGGAGGCCCTCTGATCCACCAGAAAAGCACATTAGCCTTCACCAGAGCCGAGTGACAGCAAAGACTGCCTAAAAATGCAACACACTCACACTATTCAATTGGTCTTCCCATGTTTTCTGGAGGAGCAAACTCCATCTTCTCTTCTCCTGGTGCCCTCATCCCAGGAGCAAAAACATTGTGCTGGAAAGGCATCTGTACGTGAGTAAAGGGTCCTTCCAGAAAACACACTCCTCCCTTCCCACACATGAAGCTACAACCCCCTGCACAAGCTGGAAGCATAATGCATTTTCTCTGGCAGCTGCTGCCACAGAAGTAAGAGTCATCTTTGAGATAACAAGACTTCATTTCAAACAGGAATGGTTTTTATGGCAGGCACAGTGAATAATTGTAAGATGTCTATTCTTGCTTTAAGTCCCTCTCTCCCTAACGCACATGGAAAAGAATCCCCAGACATACCAAAAAAGTTTGACAGAGTTTGGTTTGGGTTTTGGTTTGTTTTTGGTTATTTTGGTGGTGGTGGTGGTTTGGTTGTTTTGTGGGGTTTTTTTGGTGTGTTTTTGCTTTTTTTTGACTAGCCCAGGTTTAAAAAGAGAAAGTCAGTCTTTAATCTTAGGTTAAAAAAAAAAAAAAAAAAAAAAAGAATTCCATTAAAAGCATATTAGAGGATATGAGAAATACTTTTGGAGGCTAAATAGTAATAAAAATAGTAATAAAAGATAACCCAACCAAACCAACCAACAAAGTGGCATAAAAGCCTGGTGTGTCTCTTAATGCTCTCCATGCAGCCAGCAGGAGCTGGGTAATTATGCCTCTCCACAGCACAGTCTTGGGGCAGGTCACTCAGGGAAGGTTTGTTCAAACCCACCGTGGTTTTGGATATGAAGAACTAAAGGCCCTTTCTCAGGCACACTTGGGCTGGAGGGAAGGTTTTCTACCTGCAGTGGGGCCGTGACAAAACAGGTTGGGAACTTGTTTTTGTTGGTGAACAAAGCAGCCTGTGCAGCATGTCTGACATGCCCGAGGAAGGCAGTGCTAGCAGGGCAGTAGGGCCCTATCAGGAGCTGGGAGTCTTATGTGCAGGGTGTAAGTATGACCAGAAGATGGTATGTTACAGGAGAACACTGAGTGAGGGGCATTTGAAGAGTTCTTCTACTGCATGTAAAGGCTGAAGGAAAAATTGTGTACAAAGTTCACTTTGGGGCTGATGAACAGTATCAACCTCTTCTGATTAAGGGAGAAATGCAAAGTGATCACTCTGGGATGGACCAGCAAGCATGGCCAGACTACTTGCTCAGCTGCCCTCCTATCCCCTTTTTTGGCCCCTGATTTGTACGGCTGTGAGGTGCCTAGAGATGCTTCTAGATAGAGGAGTCTGCCACATCATGTGGGGCAACAGAAAGCTGCTTCCCATAGAGACCAGCCACGCAATGACTGTCTCAGCTTGTACTTTCAACATTTTCATGAGATCTCAGGAAAGCTGAAGCTACTTGTGTAAAGCAGACCTTGAAATTTCTCAGTGGAAAAATACAGTTTCTGTAAGTCCTTTGAACACCATCTGTAAAGTCTGCTGCCCCTCAGTCAGGACCAGGAAGGGAGCCTGATTCCCAGCTGCACTTCCTGGGAGTGTATGAGTTTTCTCCTATCAGAGAGCATTAGGTACGTTCACAACTCCAGGTGCTGGAGGCATTGCACTGCCTTGCACAGATGGCTGAGGTACAGTGAGACTGTCACTAGAGGCTACCTCTGAAGAGCCTGCATTAGCTACAGCCAATACCAAACCCAGTTGCCTGCTGAGCAGTTGGGGTTGTCCTCAGATAGCCATGTCTTGACAGACCACCAGCTAAACAGTAAATGGAAATTTAAATACCGACCTGAATAATTTGCATCTTACCTTTCTTCTCTCTACAAAGCTGTGAGAGCTGAGACAAAGCTGAGACAAGGTCTTGGTGTCTGTGCCTGTTGTGCCCTTGTTTATGAGAGTATGGACCAGAGCAATTACAAGTAATCTTCCTCTTCTTGTTATTCCTATTGAGAGTTTGTTTCTGAAATGCTCTCCTTCGAAAACCAGTACCGACTGGTAGTGTACATGGTCTCTCACCTCCAGCAGAGATAGAATATACCAGCATTTCTCCTTCAGATTTTGCTTTCTTAGGCTAAACACATGGCTGGTGTCTTCCTTTCATTCAATGGGGTCTCCATGCCTGTGGCCATCCCAGAAATCCTCCTCTGCCTAGACCTCCCCAGGAGGGCTTGCCAAGGCCATGGTCATGTCTTTGAAGGAAACATCTGGCTTGCTAGATCCAGCATTGTCCTTTCCAGCTGCAACACTGGAAGTCCAGGCTACTATTCCCTATAGCCTTAGTCCATTTCATGTCATTTCTACTACCCAGAGTAATCCAAAGCTGAGACTTTCATTTTCCTCTCCATGGCCAATGCCTCCGAACATCATATCATCAGCAAATTTCATTAGCTCATTCCTGTAATAGCCCCTCAAGACACCCTATCCTTCAAGAGGGTTTGAAGGGGCTCTACCCCTTGGGAAACCTGATAAACAAAACTCACCATGCCAGCAGCCATGGCTAGGGTTGTGCTAGCAGCACAGGGACTGTGGCTCTGGTGCTTATTCTGGAAGTGTCCAGAGATGGAGAAAGCTGGAGAGATTGCAACTTCATCTGTTACATATAATTTTGGGGTTATTTTCCTTTTTCTTTATTCTTGTTTCTTTATTCTTCTTATTGTTCTTTATTTTTAAGGTGAAAAAAAGAATGTGAATCCCTACATGTGTATACTGCAACACAAAAGAATGTTGCATGGAAAAAGATCTTTGCATGGGAGATTTCCTCTGCACTGAACAGTCCCTTCTGTAGTTTTAGTGGGTTTAGTTTTTACAGGCCCCCCGAGACCTGAAGTTGTCACACGTGACCTTAAGTACATGTGGTAAAACACCCTATCCTGTGTGTTTTGTGGAAGCCCAGGGGGACACGGAGGGGATATTTTAACCACCACAGGGTCACTATCTTCTACAGGATCAGTACTCTGATCCACTCTTCTTGACCAGACAGCTAATAATCTCCTTACTTACTAAGAAATTTAGTCAGCGTTAAGTTACATGTTTGATTGACTGTAGTAAATGCGTTTCATTGGGATTTATAGCCAAACAAGCAGGCGGCTCCTTAAACCCTTTCTTAGAATTCATAAGGATTAATTATTTTTAGTCTGAACATTGAAACAGTGCATTTGCTACCTCAGACCTTTCACATCTGCCGTACTAACAGGACAGAAAGGCAACTGGGTCCTCATTATGCACATGGTATTTGCACAATTCCACAATTAACATGTAACCTGGTGTCTTATGCACTAGGCATCAAATTCTACAACCACTTGTGACATACCAGAGGCATATCCTGGGCTGCCACCCAACCATCACCAAATCACTCCCTGGGAGAGCAGATTCTTCCTCTGGAAAAGTTCTGGAAAGTCCAGTGCCACCTGAAGGCATCAAATTTCCTGCTCAATGTACAACTCTCTTACTTGACACATAGAGAGGAAGTGTCCAAACGTCAGTGGGTAACTGGAAATGTAGCAGATGAGGGTCCAAAGGAGGCACACAGTTGACTGCCACCAAAAGTAGTAATTTACCCTCAATGTCACTAGTGTTGGCAGGCCTACCACAATTTAATAACTCTAAGGAAAGATCTAGGAGACATGCAGGAGCAGTGATTTCCCCAGCCTGGAGATTGACCCAGACACTTGTTTGGATGCCCTTTCACTAGGACACTGTTGTTTGGATGACCTTTCCAAAAGCATGATGAGAATTTTCATGCCCACCAGTGGGAACAGGCACTGACATTCTGACTGAAAGCAAGCTTCTTGAGATAAACACAAGCTCTAACATCACACTGGAGACCGGAGGCAGGTGGGAGATACCTCCATTGGGCCTGGACTGGAAGGGTCCTCAAGCAGTAGGCAGGCCCACTGTGGTGGCACTGGTGTCACTTCCAACAATTAGCTCTTCTTTCTACCCCAACCCTGAAGCTTGATGATGTTTTCTCCTTAGTTTTCTCACACAATAAATCTTTCTGTGACATCTTGAGGACTTCTGAGTCTCAAAGACTCTTTAGTCCTCAGCACAGTTTGGTCAGCTGGATATCACTTTTCTGACTCTTCACAAACCAGAAATAAGAGAATGGGAAAGGTTTGGGGGACCTGATCCAAAACAATCTGTGTGCCTAATCAGCTAGTAGAGGATCCGTGTTTTACAGACAACATCACAAACATCGTGCAAAGATACGGGATTGGACACCTTTCAGTTCCCAGCTCAGAGACATCCCATCCACTGCTCCTGGGTGGCAGAAATGACAGTGTGTTAAACTGTGCATTTACACTGAGGGAGGAACATGTCATTGAGGAGTAGCTTGGCCAGCAGTTCAGAGGCAGAGACCTTCTTCAAAACTTGGCATGTCTGGCCAGGCAGGACATGTCCTGGCCTTAGAGCAGTTGTGTTAGTTGGGACTCTGGTTCCACTGTTAGCGACGTAGGATCTCATGAAAGTTGAAATGGGAACAGTTATGAAGCTGCTCAAACTTACAAACTTTCAGTAAGTTTCAGGCTGAGCTTTGGATCAATTCTTATTCCTTCCAGATTGTTTCACTCATCCCTCCTGGGTACTCTTGATCAAATCACAAAAATGGTGAGCAGATTCTTACAACATACTTTCTAGTAAGCCCTTTAGGAAAGCAGAGTTGACAGCATCTTACAGTTTTTTCTTCTTTCTTCTTTTTTAAAACTAGCTCCACAGCCTCTGCCAAATGCAAGGATGCCAAGTATGATCAAGCTGTGGATGGTACCATTCGTTTGTGTCAATCCTCTTCATGCTAGATGAGCAGACAGGACATATGGGCCTATCCTTAATAAAGTGTACACAGAAATAAACAGGAGTTTTCTGCGAATCAGTGAATTTCCAAGTACAAGATCAACCCAAGGGCTGCCAGATGCAGAGAGGAGTCACTTTAAGTTGTGAAAGTTAAGAAATGTTCTTTTACCTTCAGTTCCTGTAAAAACATCTTGGAAGGTGATACAGTACTGAAGAGAGGTCTCCAAGACCATGCTGTAACTGTACTTCAGCTCCATGGATCCGTCTGGCGAATCAGCATCTCAGACAGAGTGTGTTAGCCTCTCAAACACAGATTTCACCTTATCCCCATGTCTTGAGGTTACTCTGGTCATCTGGACCATATGGAGTATGCCCTGACTCCTCACAACCCTCCTACAATTTCAGAAGTGAAAAGCAGAACTATGAATCCATGTTTGGGAAAACCTACCTCTCTGGTGAGTGGAGAGAGAAGCTTAATCTGCTTAGCTTAATGAAGAGAAGGCGAAGACGTGACATGACTACAATCTGTTAAATACTACCACTGGGAAAAGGCTTTTAACAGTGGAGGGCTTTATAATCTGGTAGACTGGAAGAATTAGATCCAGTGGATGGAAGATGAAGGCGGGTGGATACAATCTGGAAATAAAGTGATTTTTTTTTTTTTTTTTTTTTTTTTTTTTTTTTTTTTTTGAAACAGTGAAAGGAATTTGCCACTAAAAAATTTATGGGGAGATGC